>NCKU01000338.1:0-46448 GCA_003675995.1 Dinothrombium tinctorium | reverse complement strand
ATTGTTTATTTCAATACAAAACAATATAATTATTGTTCTTTCATTTCTCGCAATCTTCGGACAGCACTTCTTACAGTTGCAGCAGCAGTAGTCGAGAAAACCCACGCACCACCGGCTACCGTCTTTTGACAAGCACGGCATTTCCAAATGCCGACACAATTTCGTTTCATAGTTTGCTAAACGAAAACGATCAAACAAAGATTAAATAAATGAAAAACACACCTTTCCGCAAAATGTGCACGTGTACTTCGCGTGTTGAGTGATTTCCATTTTCTTAACCATTTTTCGGAGCGAAGCACCGTAACGTGTGCCGTATTTGCCGACCACTCCAACTTTCTTCGTTCGTTTCGCCTGCGAATTGAGCGTTAAAGAGCTAACGTTTTACGCAAAACGAAAACTTACCATTTGTGAGTTTTGCAAATGTCAAAAATACAAATTTAAAACAAATTTAAAAGCGGTAATTTGCGAAAAGAACCGCACGCGTTTCGAAGAGCCAAAATTCGAACGCCACTGTCCGGAAAAGGAATTCAGCACCTTTTGAGGGAAAATGTGTCAATTGCGCTCTGCTTGCAAACGATTGAAATTGTGTTTGACTTTTGAACAGTTTTCAAACGCTTTTCAATTAATGAATCATTGAATGTTAATTGTAATTAACTCTAAAGAAATGTGAAAAAGAGAAAAGCGTGTTGCATGAAGAACAGAGAAGAGCGATGAGATGAGGTGAAATCGTGAAAATTACACAAACAATTGGTTGGAAGATCACTCGTCGAGAGTCGCCACACTCGACGAAACGCTAAGTGTGGTTTGCGTGTCGATCGCGTATTCAAAATCGAGTATAAAGTCGAATGCATTAATCGAACGCCAGAATTCGAGCGCAGAGCGAATCCGAAAAGTGACCGAAAGCTGAAAACAACGCGAATTCGAAATGTCAGTCGACGAGGTCAGTGTTTTCTGTCCTGCGCTCGCACTCTTTAACAGTGTTCTATTCGCAAACAGCAATTTCAAAAAGCAGCGGACGACATCAAGAATTTGAAGAGTCGTCCGACCGACGAAGAGTTGCTTGAATTGTACGCTTTGTTTAAACAGGCGACCGTTGGCGACATAAACACAGGTTCGTTTTGCATCTTTCACAACGAGCATTTCTCAACTTCTTTTACTCGTTTGAGTGCGTCCACTTTGCTTTTCGTGATTTGCATTAAAAAACGAACTTTTTATGCGTCTCGAACTCAATTATCTCACACTTCTCAGTCAGTTTATCGATTGATTTTATTCCTTCTTTTTGCTTCCGATCTCACATTCTTACGATGCATTTAAAGTGAAACACTCTCAACGCACAGTGTGACTATTTACGCTCGTTCGAACTATGTTTTTGTTTGATGTGTGTTCTCGCAATTGAGAGCATAGAGTGAGTGAAATGTGTCATTTCAGAGCGGCCGGGATTATTTGAATTGAAAGCCAAAGCGAAATGGGACGCTTGGAACGGCAAAAAGGGTACGTGATCGCTTCTGTTTCGCTCCGTTTTCAATAAATGTTTGCGTGAACAGGAATGCCGACCGAAGAAGCTAAATTGGCTTACATCACGCGAGCGAAGCAACTGATCGAAACATATGGACTAAACTGAATTTTCTCGCGGTCAAAGTTGCTTTAAGCGATTTTGTCGTTCCTAAAAAATTCTTTTTACTCTTCTTCGAAACAATCTTGTTTTGTGTAATGCTAAAACTGTTTTAATAGCTATTTCTATAGATTAATTTTTTTAAAATAAAATTTCATTTGGTTTGATTCGATTCTAATTCGGAGCATATAAATGCAAAATCTTACCGCTTTTATGTTTTGATTTAAAATTAAAATCAAATTTTTAAAATATTATAATAGTAGAACTCAATTTTTGCATAATGACAATCAATGAAAGCCCGGTTTGTTTTCAGAACTTCTACATGTTATTTGGTTAAAACATATTTCAAGTGAGAAATGAACAAAATAACAGCTGTGAAAACGGGGTATGGAAAGCAGCATGATTCACATTTAAATTGAATTTTATCCAAAAAAATTAAAAAAGTAAAAAATTTCACATTCATTTACACAAATGTTTTATCGAAAACTTCATGTAATCGAACATTTTTAGGTGGAATATTTTTGTACAAAATCGGAGCAAAGTGCATCCAGCCTCAGTTTCCATACACTTTTGCTTGTTTTGAGCGAGTTTTTTTTGTGCTACGTGTTTTAAATAAAACTTCAAAAGGAATATCAATAAAAACTAATGAAACTCGCTCATTTTTTCTATCTGAATCTTCGTGCTTTTCTATTAAAACATTTTCTATTTGAGTAAAGATTTGAAGATAAAGAAATTAATTTTTAATTCGAAGCAATTTCCATAGGTCAGTTTTGATTTTCTATTATTTTTCTCCTGTCTTATTAGGTATGCAAAAATTGATTTGRTCAGAAGTTATCTAAGAATTGTAAACATTGCTTTGAGTTGGTAACAAATTGAATTAGTACTTGACTGATGTTGATTTGGTTTGTTAATGTATTAGTTGATCAAATCATTAGTTGATTAAAATTTTTAATATAAAGTATAAGTATACTTAAGTATATTCAGTACAATATTGAGTATTTCAACGGGTCACTAATTCACAAAGAAAATAAGACTGAAAAAATAGGATTTTTTCAATATTTTCGAATAATTACGGAAGCATAGAAAAGTTGACTTCATCAGAGGTTGTGTTTGACATTCGCGACCTTTCGCTTGTAAATATTTTTTCATAAATAATTTAAAATTTAAGTTATTTCTCCAAATTTTTTGCGATAAATTTAAAGTATTCCCATTTACTTTCGAAGTCTTCAAAATAATTTTTTGTGCTCGAAAAGTATTTAATTTACTGACTTCAATTTTATGATGTTCACCTTATTAATGAATATTTTTGTAACTTTTTCAAAGTGAAAAAAAAACTTCTTTACCTTTTTCAGTTAAGTATTTACCCAAGCTGCAGTAGTTATCATAATTATCAGTAGTCTAAAATTTTCTAGATAAGATTTTTGTTTTTTATCTCTTACGAATAATTGGAATTGAAATGAAACAAATCTTTCTCCGTAGAATTATTCTGGATTTTGACCAACCTTTTCTGTTTATTTATGATATTGATTTGAACGCGCAGCAATGAAATTCGCTTAAATCCAGCAAAAGCTATCGACGACTGACAAAAGAGATTGTTTTCGAGATAGCAATCGTTGAACTCCAATTTTTTAGAGTGGGAAACTTCACACATAAAAATTTCGATTAGAAAATTTCAGACAAATTGTTGATCTTTATAAATGGTTTAAAATTTTTCGTTTAAATAAAACATTTTTAAATAAATTTATTTAAATTTTTTCAGATTTACTCTAAATGCCTGTACTGGTTTCTAAATTAAATAAAATTGAGATTTTAAAATTGAGATTGAGTGTTAAGTGAAGTGAAAAGATTTTATTCGACACGAGTCTACATAAGTTAATAATTCCATTTTAATTTATTGTTGTTGTATATTTTTGAATATTCTTCATATACTTTAAAATATGATAATTTTTAAACGAAAACTTTTCTCCATTTATAAATGCCATTTTTAATTTTTGAATTTTTAAGCTAAACTAAACTTTATGATGAGTTGTTTTTCTAGACTCAAAGGTATTGTAGAACAATCATTTGACTTTCTTAGAAATAATTCACTTTGAGATAAAATAAATTAAAAGCTAATGCACTTGAGCGTAACCGATACACGAGTTATCTCGCAGTGATAAATTTAGAATTTATGAATGTTTGTTGCTAAAGAGCGCATTAAAGGAAACAAATTTTTGAGTTTATCCAGACTTCCAGATTTTGAATTAAAATTCAAGAAAAATAAGATAAATTTGAGAATGAAAATGTTGATTGTAATTTACTAATTGTGTTCTTTAAGCTAACGATTCGAAGAATAAATCAATTTTTAAAATTTTGTATTACACGCTTCGACTACATCGCAAATATAAAATGTAAAAACTGAACTTGCGCAAAGCAAATTACAATTTTGGAAAAATGTTTGCTTATGCGATAATTGGTGGAGAGATGCTAGCTGGCTCGTCTCTTCAATGCAAAATATTACTTTATTTTATAAAAGAACACCATTAATAACGATACCAGAACTTAGCTAATGTCTGAACTTATCCTTAATGGCTTCGAGGAATCAGCGAGTTTTAAATGAAACGCTTAAAGATTGCATAGCAATCTCGTTTAACAAACAAACTATAGCTTGCGAATTATTTTTTAATCACAAAAAAAATCGCATTGAAATTATCTCTTTTATTTGCTCACGTTAATTCAATATTTGTAAAGTTTGTTTTTGAAAAAAGAATAAGAAAATAAAATAAAAAGCGAGTGTGTTGTGAATTTTTCTATTAACAAAATGAGCATTTCTCTTTGCATTGACATTCTTCTGTTTGCAATCGCTTTGAAATTGGATAAGAAAACGCGAAAACTGGTCTTCAATATACTGATGACCGTACGAACAGCATTTATTTAAACCTATTTATTTGAACCATTGAATAAATTTATTCCGAATGGGCCTATTAAACAATGTTTAAATTATTAGATAGACGCTTTCGAAATAAATTTATTCAATTGATTAATTTGTTGAATTTTACGTTTAGATGCTTTTAAATTTTTTTCTCGAACGCTGGTCAAAATTGATGCATTTCTAAGTGATAAGTAGAGTCATGAATTTTGTGTGATCGCATATTTTTTTGCTACCTTAAAATGACTAAACCTTTTTTGTAATTATTATGGGACAATTATAAACCTTCATTCTGAACATTCAAGAAGTAAGTCGATACAACATTGCAAAGGAAAGTGGCATCAAGAAAAAGTAGAGAGTTGTCACAAACTAAGTACCAGGAGCTCAAAGAGATGTTGGTGCTGTTATTTGAAAAGAATACTAATTACAAATCTTACCGAATCTCAAGAATTTGACAAAAGAAAATTTTGAAATATGCGCTTTTAACCACAGTTGCTGTTGAACATAATTATATTTTTAACGACCGTCGCCATGATCTCAAAGAAGAAAGCAGCGAAAAGCTTTTAATTGTTAATTTAAAAATCATTTCTGCTGTCGAAAGATGATAGTGTAATTATGCAATTTGATTAAAAAACTTGATTTTTGAGCACATAAATTAGCACATATCACATCACATATTTTGGTCAAATTTGAGCACATAAATTCCTGTCTCTGGTGATTAGATTTTGAGCGATTGATTCGAGGCAAACATTTTTTTCCGAAATTGTATATAAGAGTGTTGAATTTTTTAAATTTCTTTTTTAATCTATTCCGCACACTTTTTTAGTGGTTTTTAAGTAAGCAATTAAGATCACATCACACAAACAATATTATATCTCGTCAATTGAATTCAATTAAAATTTAAACTGTATGATATATCAACTCATTGTTAGTAAATAAAAAATAAACCAAGTTTTACCTCATCGCAATTAGAGTATTTTTCTAGTAGCCACCTATCGGTAATATACTCAATTCAGATACACACTTTATTACCAAGACCTCAGCCGCGCATCAATGATCGCATCAAAATGAATTCGATCTTAAAGATTTTAGCTTTAAGCACTTAACCTTTGATATGTTCGGATTTTCGCAAATATGTTTTTAAAACAAAATAAATTTATCATAAAAGCGTGTATCTTGTTTGTGTATTATTGTTATATAAATCCTTTTATAATAAGTTTATTGAAATGTAGTGAAAAATGGAGCGAAATAAGCTCATAAACAAAGTGTTTTCTATTTTACGGCAAAAACCTTTGTTGGGTTTTACGATCAAAATTGTTTTGATCTCATTTAAAACGATGCGAGTCGCTTCATTAGCTTCGAATTCGGATAACAAAATAATTTCATTCATGCTGACTTTTCTAGTTAAAATAAATTGGTGAAAACATTTTATTTTCAACAAAATAATTTGAAAACACAATTTAATTTGAAAACAAGTGACATTTAAAAATTAGATTTTATTTTGTTTCGTTGCTTTCGCAGTGAAATGCAAAGAAAATGCGAAAGCTAATTTTTAATTCTATTCACTTTTTTATAGCTGAAATGTAAAGAATTCATTTGATTTACGCTCGCTTGACGTTCAGTAATTTAATATGAAATTAATGTAGCTTTTAAAGCAAAACACATATTGTTTTAGAGCATCGATAAAGCAGCGGCGAAAGAGTTGAGAGCGATGCGAGGCACGAATTAACGCATTTTTAATTCGAGTACATTTGATTCGAAACGAGGCCAATTGAAGCGAGAAAACTCCATTTATTGGTCGCTAGCATTGCACGAATCTCGGAGACAATCGATTTCTATTTAAGTCCGAATAAATGCTTTTTTTACTCATTATTGACGGTGAAAAATAATCAGCAGTCGCTGCTTCTCATTCGCCCGCTTTTCTCAATTTTGCTGTGCAATTAATGTAACGTTTGGTGTAATTGATTATCGCTTTGAATGCTATAATCAAATAATCGTGTGTTTACACTATATTCAACTTAAGAAGCGTATGCTTTTTGATAAGAACGAGATAGGAGAAGCGGCGAATGGTGCACAGATACAAGAGTGCGATATGTGTTCCTCTCATCTCGGCTCGGTGATAATTTTTTTAACGTTCTAACTGAATTCGGAAATCAAATATTGCGATCAAACGCTGGGGAAAAAAGCGGCTAAATTGACTCGCTTGATTGTGACAGGAGGAATTCAGTTACATTTAGGTAACGCATTTACTTACAGCTGAGCACATTGAGTAGTTTTTACCACATAAATCATAACTTAATGGCCGCGTGCACTACAAAAGCAATGATAGTTCTTATTGTGACGTTCGAGTTTAATGCTAAAAGTAATCCGCTTTAAAATCTCTTTTCAACTTTTGCCGAGCTAATAGCGATTTTCAGAAACGAAGAACAAACGCGGTAAAAACTTTCTCTCGATTCTCGTTTACGCAATGTCGTGTTGTGAAATGATGTTTAATTAAAAAAAAAAGCTTAATGGCAGTTAATTTGAAAAACAAGCGTCGAACAAAAAAGTAAATTTAACGTGAAACAAAGAAAGCATAGAAAAAAGATGAGATTACAGTAAAATAAGTTGATCCTTAGCATCGAATCCCGCTTGTTGCGAACCATTCTTTACTCTAAATTTATTGCTCGATGCAATCACTTTTCTTTCGATCGCCGTTTGCAAATCGATCGCCATCACTTGAAAATAGTTGTGCGCCTCGAAATTTACACAAATTCGAATATTTGACATGTTCACTCTGACCTCACCACCATACGAATTCACGCTAAACGTGTATTTACCGTGCACTTTTGAAACGATCACATCGCCTGTTTGATGCTTGTAGCGTATGAGTATGCTGCCGATTTGCCAAATTTCTTCGGCTCTACCGTTTTCGGCACTACTATACACATGCCTTCCTACATCTGAAATCGCTCGTTGTCGCGCATATTCATTACTCAGCATGTCCTGATAGAAAACCTCTGTCGTGAAATCGTAGTTCATCTTACGAAATCTTTCAGTAGTCGATTTACAACCAGAATTATCGACGATATAAACCAACGAACGGTTATGACTTGTGAATGTAATACCACGGCGAGAAATTTTCGCCACTCGTGTGCCAGTGGTGATGTTTATCACTTGGTCTTCCTCTAGTACGCAGCCGGAAGGATGAAGCACACCGAAATTTTCACCATTTTTACTCACAGCAACCGCAATACGATATAACGGGAAAAGCACGCGTACCGAATGGTCAACCGTGATATCAACCCTCACATTTTGATTGACTGCTAACGAGATTATGTTTTCTGCGGTAATCATTGGCTGACCAATGATAAAATATTGGCACTCGTTCTGCAGGGGGAATTTTTCTGGTGTTTGTGCTGTTGAAATTCCAGAATTCAAAATAAAGCTGGTGTTCGATGGTTGATCGAGCTTGATGGCGTAACTTTGGCCAGGCATCGTTGAAGTTGTTTGAATCGTGAACGGATAATTATCACCGCAAGGGGTTCCACCAAAAACCATTTTCTCTTTGTTCGATTTCTCCTCACTTGGTGATTTTAAATCGTTTATATCCCAGATTTCCACTTTGTCACCGCTTGCGGCTGCTGGTACTTTCACAGTCAACAGGTCATTAAGTTTCCTGTGCTCATTTTCAGTTTCATCGCAACACACAGCAGTTTGAGTTTTGTTGTTGTTGACAAGCTGCTTCTTTTCCTCTTTGCTTCTACTCATCCATTGATAAACTGTGCATTTATCTGCGTTATTGTTTAATGATTGAGATGATTTTTGTTTACAGATATTATTAGGCGTTTGTAAATTTCGTTCTTGTTTTCGTACTTCTTTCGGCGATGGCTGAGTGGATAGAGTGGGTAGCGATTGAGATTGCCGTTCTTGCTCTGGATAGTGTAGCTTTGACTGTTGTGTTTCCGACTGCGGCGGTTTCGATAGCTCGCTCTCAGAAAGCACGGCTTGTGCAAATCTAGTGCTTAGCAAATTATCCACAAGCAAACGATTGTACTCTTCGGCAATTTGGTGAAAGTTATAATATTCGCTCAGATGGTGAAGATTTCGTTGATAGAGAAGGTGTGCGCTCAAACTAGCGTCGTTCATTATGTTCGGGACTTTATCCAAATGCGTCAGTGAATCTAATTAGAGCATGCAAAACACGGTTGCTTAATTAAGGTGTTCAATTCTTTTTCTTATTCATTACGCACAAATACCTCGTTTAAATGAAACAAGATTTCGATCTTTGCTTCTCGTCTCATTTGCCGCATTTTCTGCCATTGCTGCATTTGTTTTGCGCTTTGATCTCGAGCTTCTTCTTTTTGATTTACTCTCTCGATTCCTGTCACTTTGGTTTTGTGCGCCGTCCGTGTTCGAGACGATCGCTGCTTTTGATAACATTTTTTGCTTTGATTTTGATTATTTGTAACAAATTTTTAACAAAATAAACGTGCGAAGTGAACAAACTTTTTGAAAAATCAATTTAAACAATTTTCCTTTTCTTTGCACTGCATCCAGAATTCGAATTTCGAAATCAGAAGTCTCACTGCTTCCAACAACAAATACCAACAATAGGTTTAGCGTAAGCGCTGCGTGATTGTTACCTCGATTCGCACTAATCTGAATTCAAGGGGCAATAATTAGGCAGCAAAAGGAAGAAGGCTCGAGAAAATCGCTAATCGAGATTAGAAACAAATTCAGGCTGAATAGAAATGATTAATCGCATAATAGATTCGAATTAAAACAAAAACGAATGGCTTTGGCTTTAATCATTTCGTTTATTGGAGAAATAAAATTGTTTTATGTGATGGCAAATTTTTTCGTCAAATTCTTCGCACTCACTTTTCTCGCTATTATCTTTAAAAATGAGAAGCTCATAAATTTTTATTTCACATAAAAATGCAACGAGAATAAAAATAAAATTTTAAAACGATCATTATAAAGGCTGTCGACGAAATCGCTTTATCTAGAGCGAAAAAGGCTCTTATTCGAAGCAAATATGTTTAACTTTATTACTATGCGAAAGACGTATTTTCACACTGCCACAAGTCTATGTGCGTGAGATTTTGTTTTCTTCCGCGGTCTGATCCCTTTTTCAATCCATTTGCGAGGTTTCAAACAAGCGTAAACGATTCAAACCGAGCAAAAATGTTTTGAAAATTTTTCACGCGGTCATATCATTACGATGCAAAAGATTTTCAAAATTTTCTCAATTTTTTTCGCTCTTCAAAAACATTTAAAGTATGAATAAAAATTTTTGCGAAAGATTGATCGACTAGCGTACAGCTTTAGAAGCAGTTTTTTTTCTTCGCAATTTTATAATTCGACATTTTTGTGTGAAAATTTTTCATTTAAAGAAGCAGTGAAATTGTTAGCCATAAAAGCGGTGCTCAAAACTTTTTAAATTAATATCAACGTTTTTTTTAAATAAAGTGCGTACGAACAGTTCGCTTCTAAAGCAGTGAATTAAAAACACTTTGCATCGAAAATGTTTTGCGTTTATTACTTTTCAATAAACAAAAAAATTTTCTATCGAAAGCTGCAGAGAGCAGATAACTTTGCGTTTTGAATACATTTCGCGTTTATTCTATAAAGTAAATGCGAGTTTTAAACAAATTTTCAAGCGCAATTTTGAATTTTTTTAAAACAATTTTTTCACTAACCAATTTCAATAAACTTCGTTTTTCATTCCACTAATAAGAGTTCCACTTTTGAAAAGAGATGAAAAATTTGGTTCGAATCAATTTTTCTCTCTCTCTCTCTTTAATAGAAGCATAGTTCAAAAGCTTTTCAAATTGAATGAGAAATAAATGCGAATACTAGAAGAAAATAAAATAAATCTTCGAATGCCAACAAGTAGATTAAATTTAATATAAAAATTTAATTTAATGAGCTCATCTCTTATCACGAGAGAATTTCATATTCTCTTTTCGCCCACTTTTCACTTTCCAAAATACTGAGCGAACTTTTTTCATTGTCATTTATTAATAAAATTTCGCAAATTTTTCATCAACAAAAACAATTATTTGATCTCATTAGTATTTTCATTATTTTGAGCGAAACCGAATTTAAAGTAATAAGCTAATTTTGAGAAAAATAAATTTATTTAATTTGAAAATTCGCTTTCCAAATTACATTTACAAGTTAAATTTCATTTGACATGTTTCACTGATTCCGTTCTTCACTAGTGCTAAATCTAAACATTTTCACTTTTCACATTCGCTATTAGTCTTCCAAGAAAATTATGCTTTTTGAAATGCTTTGCAATTTAATCTTAAAATGAGTATTTAACATATCTCTTCTTGTTAAGATATGTTAGTTAATAAACAAATTCAGAACGTTGTACTTTTCGTGCATAGTTGAGATTCTTACCATAAGACATTTTGATCAAATATGATTCTGAGATAACTCGAAAGAGAATAAATGAAATTTTTATGAACATTCTGTACGATCCCGATTTCAAATTAAGTACGTAGATAGAACTTCATGTTTACGTTAAGAATTACCCCATCATAGGTGAGACTTTGTGTGTGAATCAAGTTACATGCGTGCAAACTTTAATGATAAATAAATTAATTTAGATTTAATAATCAATCTTTTTTAAATAATTTTTTTTTTAAATTGCGGAGAAAATCTCAGCCGATTTCACCCATTTTGTTTTAAATGAAAGAACTATTCAACTCTTGTCTTATGATAATGCCAATATGTCTGATAATTCTCTATGAAAGCACTGAAAAGATTGTGTTAAAGGTTTTCTTAACATAAATAACGAAAGAGATAAAAATAAAAAATTATAACATTCTTTCTTCTGGCTTTCATTTAAAACAAACCGGGAGAAAATTGGTCGGGATTTCAGTACGCAATCGAAAAAAAAACGAAATTTTTCGTCATTAACTTAATATTAATGTTTCGCGAATAACTTGCTTCAAGCGCAAAACTCGCAGCTATAATGCGGTTAATTCTCAATATACACATGAAATTCTATCTTCATTCTATCTCAAACTCTTGTAAGTTTCATTGAAATCGGAATCGGACAAGAAAAGTAGGTTCCTTGTGAGTGTTCAATCGTACTTGCCTCATGTATTGTGAAATAAGGCAACGAAGTAATAAAATATTCAACTGTTGAGGGAGTAAAACAGAGTGTGGAAAACGATAACATCTTTTATTTCATTTGATTAGCAAAATTCAGGTATAAATTAAATCGTGGAAGAGTAAATAATATTATAATAGATAAAACTTTTAAATGAACCAAAATTGAATTTATTCATGTCGAAAGCGCTTATCTAGCAATGCATTGCGAAGCACGATAAGCCTTTTCAAAATAAATTGAAAAAATGAATTAATAAATGAATTGAATTAAAATCCGTTTCGATCAGGCAAGTTTTAATTTTCTATTTAATTCACTTTAATTTAAGTAAATATTCTTGAAACGAAAACTTTGTTTTAACACGAAAATCACGATGCAAATAAATTGATTGAGAGAAGGATTGTTGTTTTGCTTTAATTTAGATTAGGCGAAAGCACAAACAGCTTATTGAGAGAGTTTTTTTTTACTTCAAGGCGTCTACTTAAGTTTATCAATATTTGCACTCACGTTGGTGTATATTTATGGTAGATTTTAAAGAATTCAACATTCGTAAAAGCTCGCGTACGCTTTAAAATATACAATGACAAATGCTCGGATTAGTTTCTTCTCAAAGCAAAAATCGTATTTCTTCGTTTGTCGCAAGTTTTTCAAATCAGATTACAGTGGTGTAAATTTTCTTTATTCAGTTTACATTCTTTACCTCTCTAACTTTTCGCGCGCGGCTGATCACATTTCATGCTCAGTGCTCTAGAGTATAACACGGCACGATGTCGATGGTCAAGAGACAAAAGAATAAGAGGCAAAAACGCAATTTCCTTGAGAACTTTATTTGGCTGCAGAGTTAAGCGACAAAAAATGAAACGCAGTTTTCATAATTTTAATTTAAATAAACGCGCTGTGATTTGATCTAATCACTTCAATAATAATTTACAAGACGCGAAGAATTTTGATTAAACTCGCGAACGCCAATGATATGAAAAATTTGTGTCGCGCTTATGAACTTCATATCACAAATCATTTAGTTTGAGGTTTTTCAAAAAAGCTTCCGGCATTTAAGTAGAGTCCGATTTGACGACGATAACTGCATTTTCACATTTTTATCTAATAGCTGAGCGATCGTTTTTTGCTGCTCGTTAATTTCCATTGCTCACACAACTCGCACATTTATTTACAATGCGCAATTAGTATTCGCAATTATGCATTTTTAACGCCATCGTAATTGAGGAAAATAATTAACATTTACGCGTTTTTGTTATTTGCTACTTTTTTAGCCGAAGTTTGCCGCTAAAAAAAGCTCTCATTTGCTTTTTGTCTTTTCTTCTCTTTTCTATGCAAATGTATTGCAAATAATAACTAAAGTTTTAATGCATTTTCGAACTCATTTGTTACGTTGTGAGTGCATTAACTTAATTTCGCTTTATGCTTTTTTGGCACACTTTTTGCACTTTCAAGAAATTTAAAATCTTTTCCGTTTCTCTTTAAATAAAAAAAGTTTAAAAAGCAAAATCGATCATAAATTTTACACACACACACATACGTACACCACATACATATTCGTGTGATTTTTGTCTACCTCTTTTTGCTCTTTTCTCTGTCTTTTCGCTGATTTCAACTGTTTTGAAGTTCGGAGAACGCGAGTACAGCGAATACTTTCTCTAAATTTAAAAAGCAAATTTTTGCTGCTATTCTCCTCTTCATTTCTTCTTTTATCGTATGTAATGCTCGCGGAAAAACTAAAACATACGAAAGAATTACTCCAGCAAGAAATTGTATTCGAATATTTCTCTCGTCTTCGGCACAATTTTATATATTCAATCAGCTTTTTGTCAAATTCAATTTTCTAACTCTCATTCTTGTACAACTTTCAATTCACACGCGTTGAATAGCGATGAGTATAGCGATGATCGAAGCAGAGCAGAAATCAATCGATGGGACGCTTTTTTGTGAACAAAAAAAAACGAAATGCACAAAAGCTGAAATTTTCAAATAATTTCTGCGCTCTTTTCTCGGCGAAGATCGAGGCGAGAAGCGAAGTTGAAAGTTATTCATTGTGTAAAAAAAATCGATTAGAAAGAACATAGTTTTCGTTTGAAATTTGCATAGAGAGTGCGATAATTCACTTTTATTGAATTTGTTGATATTGTTATTTTATTTTATTTTTTCCTAAAGGTTGCTTTTGCAAATAAATGCGCGAATAAAACGAGAGAAAACTACTTTTGAAGCGAAAGCGAAGCGAAAAAAGATTTTTTTATTGAAGAGGAAGAAAAAGTTTTTGTTTTCTCTCTCTCTCTCTCTCTCGAAACGAGAAGAAAATAGAGTGAGAAAGTTTAAATGACGACAAAATTCAATTTAATGCGTTGTAACGAGTGCTCAAAAATAGTGTAAACGTATACGACAAGTGGTAATCGCAGCTATGAACTGCGCTTCTATACTTTCATTTATTATTTGCACAATAAGTTGACAAGCGTTTGAAGCGGCTCGCGTTTTGTTGCTTCTTCTAAAATTTTTCGCGAGAAAAAAGAAGGAGCGAAAATAGGAAATAAGTTTGCTTTTATTGCATACATTTGATACATTCCCCTGAAAAAAAAGACAATCGAATGCATGGAATAAAGCGGAGAAAGAGAATCGCGAAGAGTGAGATTACTCGCTGCTCTTCTTTTCGCTCTCCGCTCTCCGTGAGGATCTTATGATTGTTTTTAAGCGATCTCGCCTCTACATTCACGATACGCATTGAACAAAGCATCATTTACTTTTCTCACTCGTTTCACTTTTGTCCAAATGTCACTTATAGTTTCTTCTACTTTTCCCGCTATTATTGAAGTTAATCCGAGAAAAAAAAACTTTCGATACATCAATTTCCAGATTTCGAAGATTTTTTAGAACGAGAAGCGATGCTTGCGAAAGAGTGTCGCTCAAAATTGTCGTTTTCATTCATTACATTCGCTTCGCTTTCATTTCGCGCTGAACTGAACGTAGAAAAACCGATCGAAAACTAAGTTTGACAGAAAAGCGAAAATTTTAAAAAGCAGAAAAGCATTATTTAGATAACATCCGCGTCGTGAAACAAAATTAACTCTTTGTCACTACACTTATGGTGATAAAATTTCGAATTCAAATGTTCGAATTGCTGCGTTTCGCTAATGATCGATGCGAGTGTGAATGCGGACAGCGATAAGACCATTTCGATAATTGCATAAATCATTTCGATAAACAGCGAAGAAGTGCCCGGAAGACCAGAGATTAATGATGGTACTTCGATATGCGAGCGATCTACGTCGTGCTCGTTGCTGCTACTCGCAGCGAGATGCAACATCACAATTGTGGTTATTGTGCGAACGGTCAGCGAGACCGTCAGTATGATACCGTAAGCTAGCAGCATACAAAAGTTGTCTTCGAACGCGCCAATCAAGCCCATCGTGGCCGATCCAATCGCAATGAACGACGCGATCATATAGGAGCCAGCTTTAAGGCAGGTATACGCCGTGTTTGACCAAAGCAGCCCGGAAAAGCCAAACGTGAATACAACGATGCCGATTAGCAGGTACAGAGCACAGGCCACTTTCACGATTATTTTTGAAATTTTATAAAGAAGTACTTTAAGCGGCTTCATTTTTTAACAACGATCGTCCACGCTCGCCCGCATAAGCGTAATAGAAACGATCGAAAGAGTTGAAAAAAATTATGCAACTTACGAGGTATCAAAAAAAGTGAAAAAGTGTTTCAACTTTTGTCCTAAAATCGGCGTTATATCACTTCTTCGAGAGCGGAAATTCAGCGAAGAGTTTTGAAACGATTAGCGAGCGATAAAACAATCGCTTTTCGGAGGTCGAACACCACTCGGAATAATAAAACTCGAGGCGCACATTCATGAAGCTGAGTATGCGTTTCGATGTGTAGAAAAGAGTGAAGAACTCGGAATGAAAAGTTGTCGAGTTTTGCGATGAAAGTGGTAGTTTCTGCACTCCTCTCACTCTTCTCGCTCACACTCTTCTTTCGCTCACATCTTTCGCACTGAAGAAAAGTATAGCGAATTTATCCTCCGTTTATAAGTTTCTATGGATACCGAAAAGATTTTGAGGAGCCTCTAAGTCGGCGTTTCGATTGATGCGTAAATATATTCGATGAAGAAGAAGAAGAAGAAAAAAAGTTTTTCAGGTCCTTATCGTCCCATTTTCTTCTATTAGTTCATCACTGTTGGTCACATCATTAGATCTTTCCTCTCTTTTGTCGACGCCATCATTGCAAACTATCAGTCTGCGTGTGTCATTTCAATGTTTGCAATACTCTGTTTATACTTTGCTTCTATAAAAACACACACACACTCACATTTCCTTTTCGTTTTTACTTTTGCGAGGAAGAGAGAGAGAGAGTAAAAAAATATTCAATTTAATTTTACTTTAAATCCGTTTAAAACTTCACTTTTTTCGCTATCTCTTTCTTTCTATTAAATTACATCGCGAACTGTTGTTACTTTTTTTGTTCGCTCGAATTATTAATAATTTCTTTCATCTTTTTTCTTTTCTATTTCGGCTGCTGCACACTGCGAGAAACTCAACAATTCGCTTGACGCTTGTACTCATTTATTGTAAAATGAAGCATGGAAAAAATTGCCATTTAATCACCCGTTGCATATGTTCACAACAGAGCAGACCATACACACAATTCGTCTTTTTCTCATTTCGCTTTCTTTTATTTCCAAAATTTTTTATCATTCAAATTTATTGTTTAAAAAAATTTCTCCTTTTTTTGCCATAATCCAAATAACAATTTCGTTTAGTTTCGATCGTTTGCATTCGCTTATATTTGCTTTTGTTGATAGAAAGCATATTTCTCGAAAATCTTCTTTGCGTTTTTTTTATTCAAATTTTCACAAACATCGAGTATAAAATTTTATTATTTTTCATTTGTTTGCTTTATTCGCGAAAAGGTTTTTCGTTCAAATAAAAAGCAAAATTCAATTTTTTCCGCTTTCGTATTAAAACAAAACGCGATCGACGGAAAGCGAGACGCATTTCGTCGTGCTCGCATTCAACCAAGTTTTGTTTATAAAGAATTTCTCGAAAATTGATTGCTTTAAAAAAAAAATTACGCTCTTTGAAAGTCAAATTAAATTACAGAAAACTTCGTTTATACTCTCACAACAATTGTTTTCCATAACTAAATCTCGTTGCTTTAGCGGAAAATTTAGAGAAAATAGTTTGCAACTCTAAATATGTTTGCACAAAAAGTGAATGCGAGCAGGTGAAAGTGAGCCAATTCTTGCTCCACTGTTTTACTTCTTCATTGGTGGCTGCAGCGAGAACGAGAAAGGAAGCAGCGATGAAAGAGCGAAGAATGAGCGAGCGAGTCTGTGATCGAAAGCGAAAGCGTGAACAGCGTTATCCATCATTAAGCTCGGGTATTGAAGTGTTGCATTCGAGTGGAGTAGTGATCGTTGTGAGCAGAGATGAAAAGCGAATTGAATACATGTACTGTACGAGTGCACATATTTTATATGCGGTTGTGTATGGTTTTCGGCTCTTTCTTCATTACCTATAAAGTAATTCGGCGCACGAAAAAAAACGCAAAATTCGCGCTCTCAACGATCAACAATGCCCACTACCTCACTACCCTTGGGAAACGCTTGCGAATATCTACGTATTCTCGGTTCGGCGGCATCACCGCGTTTGATCACTTTTGCGAGATGACAAGAACACATTGCGAGCACTAATTCTATTATGCCGATACACACGGAGGCGACTACGGGTCTCAGTGCGATACGATTGCGACTGAAATGCGTCGAATGCATAATTAAAGTGGCGTAAACGAAAAGACATTTGGTGAAACAGGCCAACACGGCCAAGTAGCCGTACATGTCGAGCAGACGGGGACTCTCCATGTTTGTTGCCACACAGCCAATTAGGGCGATTACCAAAATAAACACTCCAAAAATAAGCAACACTGAGCTTGAACCGACGCAAGGAAAGCGGTCGCCTGGACTTTTCGCAGCCTCAATTTCTGTTCTATTATCTCTGTGGTCGTCGTTCGCTCGCTCGTCTATCGTTTCGTTCGAGGATAATGTCGCATTTAGTAGCCAGCGGCGATCATCCGGCGGTTCTTCTATACCAATCAAATGCACTACTGCGTGCGTTATTATCCACAACGCGATTATAAAATTTATCGAGTTTATCGTTAGCAGAGTCCATTTCAGCGCGTTACGTGAAGCGTACGTAGCCATTGTGTGTAATTAACGCGATTTTCGTCGTATTATTATTTGGTCGATACGCAGTAACCACTCGGTTCGCTCGCCGATTCTGCGATTACTTTCGCACAGTGACGAGAAATTCGCATTGAGCACGAAAAGTAAACACAGAGAAAAAGCTTGTTTCCGTTTTCAGGCACATACGAAGTTGAAAAGCTTAAGCGAAGTAAAAAAGCAGCTAAAAGTGAACAGAGCGATGAGAAAACAAATACTGAGCGAGCAAAACGTTAAAAGCCGTACGCAGATAAAGTTGACACTTAGCGTCAACTGTGAAATATTTTTGGATTTGTTTAGAGAATGCGGAGACTGAATCTAACCTCACTCGGCATCCTTTCTGGTGCGCCGAAGAATTCTGAAGTTGTCGCCGTCTCTCGCTTCATCACTAGCCTACGGAAATTGTGCCGCGACTTCTTCATTCACTGCGTAAGCTTCGTCGTCAGTTTCGCTTTAATTCATCGCGTCAACTGGCATTTCGATTGAAGAGCTTTATTTTCATGTCGAATGCCGAAATAATGGTCGAGTTTGTGATGAATGCCAGAGCGAAGCAAGAGACACGCAGCGAAAGCGAGCACTTTGATCCTCCGGAATATCGCCATCGATAATTTATTATTCTTTCGAACGCCGCTCCACTGACGCTGTACTGGCAATGCATGCAACACAATTACTCTTTGCTTCTATTCTCCTAAAATGTTTATGACCTGCGTTCATTACAGTAAACTTAGCATAAATCGCTTTACGCTTGCATTCACTATTATTTAAATTGTATTTTAAACAACATTAGAGTAGCGTTCATTTTCGAAGCCATTTCTTTGTTTGCTTTTGCAAACGTTTTGCGCAATTTTGCACCAATTTTAACGTGAGTTTTAATGAGAGAAGCGCTTTTCGAAACCGAGCAGCAAAAAACTAAATTAAATTCTCTCGGCTCAAGCGCGCATTAAACTTTATGTACGCGAGCGCTTGTTTACGAGAAAATAAGCGCTCGAATTTGTAATTACCGAAGTTAATTAAGCTTTACTAGCGCGAGCTAAACTTAAACCGAAACCAATGAAGTGCGAGTATTCAAATTTCTCAATGCGCGGTTTTAAATTTCGAGATTTTTTCTATTCAAACTTCGACTCGAATTTTTCGATCTTCGCAATTAAAGCGTTCAAACTGAAAATTAACAATCGCTCAGCGCTCACAATTTGGTCGTTTCGTCTTCTCGCTGTTCATCTAAAAATAATTTATGACCAAGCGAGTTTCGCGTGCACATTCGCGATTCTCGCTGATATATCGCAATCGCATATAAAAACAGCAGCGTACAGAACTCAGTTTGCCGATGTTTGTTGTCACTTCATTTGCGTTTTGCGAAAATACGAGCGAACTTCAATGAAAGTTGTGTGACACAAATTCAAAATACTCGCGAAGTTATATTTAAAATAGAAAACGGTGACGTTTGTTTTCTGAGCTCTTTTTTCGCTTCGCTCGCGAATCGCATCGAAAGCTTACAATTCAGCTTGTTAGTGCAACGCTGCTAAAGCTGCATGCAATGCACACATTTTAATCTATCGAAATTATGTTAAGGCGAACTTTTTTCTGCTTAAATACGAAAACTGATATTTCAAAAGTTTTTCTAATGTCAAATACTGCGATATGTCTTTTGTTCAATTTCGATTGAATTTGGTTTTACATCATTTTCCACTTTTTTTTCTCTATCTTTGAATTCTTAAAGCGAAACTCTGCGATACTTCGAGAAGAAAGTATAGGCGACAAAGTTGACAATGTCGCGTTTCTTCTCGACGATGCTACATTTCGATTTGAGAGTGAAAAAAAGCGCATTAAATCGGTGTTAAAGCTTTTTACACTTTTGCTTCTTTTCTCATCTCGTTTTCACTGCGTTTTTGCAGCGCGAGTGTTAACCAAAAAACCGCATCCGAAGCGAAAGAAAAGCAAAAAGATTTGCTTGTAATAATTTGGCTGCGTGTTTATCCCACACTTCATTTCGAGCGAAATAAAAAAAGTGTTGAAATGTAATTTAAATGATTATGCGGTTTGTTGAAATTTTTAGCACGAAATACTCGCTTCTATGCGATTAATCGCCGAGAAAAGATTTTATTCAAGAACTCGATCGCTGTGCATTCGCAAAATACTTTTAATCACGCGTTTGCTGCTAGTTTTATGCTCTTCGTTTAACGATGAAATGATCGAAAATATCATTTGATGCAAATTCGTACACAATAAAAACGTAGAAGAGAAGCGTTTTCGTGCGAGTTATGAGTTTAAGTTCGCATTAGCGCAATTTCCTCGACAATTACCGTTTTTCGCTCTCGAATCCAAATGAAAGCTTGTTAAAGTAAAGTATTAAACATAAATTGCAACAATATTCGCTTTTCCGCCGCTGCAAGTTCATAAAACAGCAGCGAAATTGTTCCGAGTAAGAACGCAAAATTTTAGAAGCGTCGTCGCATTAAGCGAAGAGCAGAGACAATTTGTTCAATAATGTTACGCACACTTTGTCAAATTTATTTCTCAGCGCTCATAAACTGTAAAACGACGAATCTTGCATTCAGCACGATTCATTTTCATCATTTACACAGCGAATGCGAACGGAAAAAAAGCGAAGTTTCACGGTGTTTACGCTGCGGCGTAAAGCGAGAAATCTGCGAAAAGAGCGACGACGATAATGATTGCGGTGTCACGTTTTTCTCGAGTCGAGTGACGCGAAAAAGAAATTCAAATTCTTAATTATGAATATCGCCGTGATAAATGAATGCCGAGAAAGGGGCGCAACAATCTTATGTCACCAGAAACAAATTGACGTGCATGTAACGAATATCTTTGTAATTTAAGATCAATTAAACGCATTATAAATGATCTCTCTGCGCAAAATGCGCCCAGCGCTGTTCGCCAAGCGAGAATACTTAAACATACTTTCAGCGAATGGTCGATTTTCGATGCTTCGATCGCGTGGAGCAAAAAAAACGTCAAATTATTGTTCGCTGAATTAAGAGAAGAAAGAAAACGAAAAAGCAAAAACAAATGGACACTCGATGGCCTGTCATATAAAGCTTGTCATTTAGTTTTCGGCTTTCAATTAATGGTTATTGAGACGCACGAGAAATTGATCACTGCGCGAATGCATTTTTTCGCAGCGATCGTTAGCGGAACGTGTTTTGAACTCGAAATTCTTTCGCTTCAAAATTCATCTCACATTAATTTGCATTTGCGAATTCTTCTCGTAGAAATAAGCGTTGAAGATGCTGTTTTCTGCTTTATCTTTCTAATCACAAACGCATTTTAATACTTTTTAACCGATAAAACATTTGTACAATTGATCGATGGTTAACTCAATGATTTTTTAACGCGCTTTTCCATAGAATGCAACAAATTTTTTAGCTAACATCTCACATCTTTTTTCCGATGATTTCGGACAATTATTTTCGACGAAAACTCGAACTATGACACAGTGAAATCGGAAGTTTAATTTGTGGTCATTTTGAACTGATAACCACTGCACGCGCGAGGTCTCTATAATACTTACACGACTTAGGGATTAGCATGTCGCTTTTCATCAAGAACGCGAGATGTGTGTGTGTGTACGATGACCATAGTAAGCAGGTCAAACACACTTTATTGACAGCCATAACGAGATCTAAACTTACGATCATCATTTTAAGCAGTAAATGCATCACACACTTTAGCTTTTAGTGTTTATATGCTAAAATTTATTGCTAAATATTCTGACTATGAATACATAACTATGATAAATGCGAATCGATGAATAGAGAAAAATCATCTTTTCACGGTGAAATAAAACTTTGAGCACGAATTTTCACAAATTTCAAAATTATTTATGCAAATTAAGCTTCTTTTATCGATTGTATTTTGAATATTCATTGAAAATTTTAAGTTTGAATTTTAAATTTATGGTTAAAACTTCAATTTATCATCAAATAAGTTTTTCGCAGTGAATTTATTCATTTTTGCATTCATTTATTTCAGAATTTCATTAGAATTTATCGAATGCGAACAATTCAACGGTTGAATGCGATATGATTTTTAATATTTTTTTCGGTCACAACCGAAGCAACTGAAACAATTTGGCTGTTTGTTGTTTTCGACGACGTGTTCTGCCATCTTTCTAATCGAATACTTTCAACGCAGCCATAGACAAATTTCTATGCGAACACACGGCAATCCAGTGAACTCTCAAAACACAATTTAGAAATTTTTGTTTGAAATGGTAGTCGAGTTTAAATTGCTGTAATTTCACCAATTAATAATTTTCAACAATGGAATCACGTACATCCTAATAACCTTTGGCTGTTTGCCTGACCTATTAAACGAAATTTGATGAAAATGCTTTCGTAAAATCCGAAATATGTAAATGCGATAAGCAGACAAACGGATGGATAAGCCGAAAGTAGGGCCATGTTTTCAACGCTCGCGCTAAAAATTGAAACTTTTTTTACAACAAATGTTTGAATCTCGTGATTTTTCCGTTGAATTTTCGAATTTTTCTCTTTACATTTTCGAAATAAGTTGTTCAATGCGACAAACAAATTTTTAGAATTTTATGCATTTACAAAAACTTGATTCTTTCGAGTATTGTTCACATCGAATGATCTTACAAAATGTCAAATGAACACGACGATAAAATTTTAATTTTCGACAATTACGAGATTGAAAATAAACTGAAAGAAGTCGAAATCGACAAGAAACAACCAGCTGCAATCGAAGAAGAGAATGGAGAAGCTCAAAACTCGGTCTTAGAACAAATCAAATCGAAAATAAAGCAAAACAAATTGAAAAGAGCGATGTCGCAATCGATCAAAATCAATGTGCTAAAAAAAGTTAATGAAGATAACAAAGTATTCAGCGTTACGTACGAAAAGCAAGTGATGAATGCACATTTTATAGCGAAAACGATGTTCTCGATTTGCGTCTTATATTTGCTGCTTGGTTCATTGATTGCCGCACTCTCGTTTCAATTGAACACAATCAGTTACGAGTATACAAATTGTAAGCAAGAGAACGAAACATACACTTGCAATCAGTTATTAGAACTTCGTAAAACATTGAAATGTGTTTGTAAAGTTTACTTAAACATTAGTCGAGCATTCTCATCGCAGACATTTCTTTATTATCAATTAGAACCATTTTATCAAACGCAGAGATTTTACGTAGAGTCAAAAGACAGCAAACAGCTTTTAGGCAATCGCCTATCTAAACAATACACAAATTGTCACACTTTAGCATTTCGTAACGCTCAACTTTTAATCGAAGAATATGCACCTTGTGGTTTAATTGCGAATAGTTATTTCAATGATACATTTACATTAGAAAAGCAGCAAACAAATGAAAGTGAAAATGCGTGGCTCCAAGTGCCACTCATTGAAAAAGGCATCGTGTTTCAAGATTTTAAAATGAATTTTCGCAATCCTGAGCCAAGAAGCAACCTTTCAATCGCTTTCAAACACACAGTACAGCCGAAAAGTTGGAGATTCCGCGTGGAAGAACTTAATGTTTATGAAACTGATAATAACGGATATGAAAACGAACATTTGATCACATGGATGGTACCCTCTCCACTTCCGCTAGTTACAAAATTATTCGCAAAAGTCGGAAAAATTGACGATAAAAGTGACTCAGGATCGTTACCAGTTGGAATCTATCGAGTGAATATAATCTACAATTATCCGATCTGGACAAATAGCGCTAAAAAGTCATTTAAAATCGCGAACACAGCTTTCTTTGGACACGCAAATTTGAAATTTGGCTTTTATTTCGTCAACATAGGCTTATTTTTAGCTATTTCCGCGTCTTTGCTTAAATATTTGTACCTCAAGTTTGACAAGAGCACAGAAAATGTGTTAAAACAGTTGAATATTAAAACAAAAACGGCTGATGTGTTCTCTTTTCAACGTAACTTAAATAGAACTTAATCGTAATAAAATATTTTAAGATTTGAATTTTCAAACCTATTTTGTGTTCACGTGTCTAGACATAATAAATCAATGAATGTGGAAGGGTTCAATAAAAAAAGTTGAATGTAAAAAATGTATTACACCTTAAATTCAAATTAAATTATAATTACAACGAATCCTAAACAGGATTTTTTCATCAGAAATTCTTGAAGATTTTAATTTTAAAAAGAAACTATGAAGAGTCCACCTTTAAGAGCATCATACACAAAATTTGGTTTATTTACTATCTAATTTGAACAATTTGAATATCTTATCGCTACGCAGATGGTAAAACATTCTCAATTAGCCACTGGTGATTCGATTATCAAAAAGGTTTGCATTGAAGTGAAAACAAGTTGAACAAATCGTGCAAAAATTTTTCAACTTCTGCCACAAATCGCATCATTTTTATGCATCATTTGCTTTTCTCATTAAATGATTTTAATGTTTTTTTACATTGTGTCAGCATCACTCTTCCGTTCGCATTGTAGCGTCCTAATTTTAAAGTGAATGCCCAACATTTGTAATATCCGTTGCGCGTTTGTTTTTTATTGCTTTGCACCGAAAAAAAATTATTCAATGTTAACTAACTGTGTAGGTAGTTAATAAATGTAAAATACGATGACAAAATTGATATTTACAATTGCATTGACTGCAATATTGATTGCAGTGGTTGCTCCTCAAAATGATTCTATGGTCGAAATTGGATCTGAAGCAACAAATAGTTCACTTTCGGGAACGAGAGGTAAGAATCTAAAAAATTTTCTGTGACTAAATAGTTTTAAAGCTTTAAAAGGACGCTTAAATACCAAGTGCGATAGTGATTCAGAATGTCTAGTGAACGGTAGCCGTTGCGATCCGCTAATTAAACAGTGCAAATGTAAAATACTTTTGGTGCCGATGAATGACAATCGATGTGAGTACTACGGATTCAAAATAAAATGTTTCGATTATCGAAAAGTGAGCTGAACTGCAAAGCAAACAATGAATTAAGCATCTCATTAAAGTTGCTTTGCAGTTAAGCTCACTTTTCGAGAATCAAAACATTTTATTCTGAATCGATAGTACTTCGATCTAAACAATAGAATTTTCAAATTATTTACGCACATTTAGGTTTAAAACCAGCTGCATTGTCAGATGAAACAGTTCATGTTATCAATTACTACATCGATTTGGGAATATCGCTTGGAATACTCGCACTTGCTATAGCATCCATGTTCGCACCAATTAAAGGCACTTTCCTTGGAAAGAGAATCTATTTGTCGGTCAGAAAGAAAGTTCTGAAAAGAAGACAACAACATGATGACACAAACGACGCTTGATTTTTTTTGTCTGATGCAAGTTTACATTGAGTTCAATGTTTGAAAATTTAATCGAAAAGAAATTAACAAAATAATTAATTGAATAAAATTTTACTGGTAAACAGACATTCGACCAAAAGTAGGATTTTCAAATTTTGCTGTTGATGGTTTAAATATTGGATTTTGACTCTATATTAAGAAGAGAAAAAAATTTTAATTATATCGGAAATAAATTGATTTCTCACCGCTTCCCAATTGGCATTTTTAATTTCCTTTTCGAATTTTTCGAATTCACGTTTGTCGTGACAATAAGTGATTAATTTCCAAAGAATCAACGTCAAAAGACCGATGAGTAAAATACCCCCAATAATACTAATGCCAGTCTTTGCAACATTGATCGGTTCGGGACATTGTTTTCCTTTCTGCATGGTCAAAATTGTATTCCGCACGCTGTCTTTGGTGGAAGATATTAGATATTCGTACTTGTATTTGAATAAATATTTGCATCCACTTTTATCTAAAAATTCGCAAAGTTTTTCATCTTTACTCGCTTTCACGCGATCAACAAAGGATGCCGTAAAGTTGGCCTCATCCAGATATCCTTCATCAACTTGCTGCTTTACGTTATCGACATATCGCTCACAATGACCAGAACATGTAGGACAATCTTCACACCATTTACCAGTGAAAGAATCACCTTTATCGTTTCGACCACAAACGCATTTACCACATTCGCAGGTACCATGGCCTGAACAGAGAGTGTTCGTGAACGGATCCATGCATGAATCTTGACTAAGTGGACATTCGCAAGCGGTGCCAGTCCATTTATTTTTGCATACACAACGGCCGCAATCACAAATTCCATGATCTTCACCTCCACAAACTTCGCCATTGTGGCGCTTACAACTGACACGATCGCACTCACAATATTTGCCGTAGTAGCTTTCTCCTTTGGCTTCTTTACATAAGCACTGTCCGCAGCTACAAACACCATTACCAGAACAAGCCTTTGTGTCATTACCATTGTAGCATGAGGCTTGATTGTCTTTTTTGCCCGAATTCAATTCACATTCACACTTTTTGCCATAGTAATTCTCGTGACAAGAACAAACACCACATTCAAAAGTACCGTTACCAGAATTGCATTCAGGACTTTTCAGTTGTTTGTTCCACGGTTTTTCGCATTCACAATCGCAAACTATTTCCAAGTCAATATGCAAATCATCACTTATACTCAATGGCTTAATTTTAATCGTTTGATTGCGTTTTGCTAAGTTTTTCGGGCAAGAGATTACTTCAAGCGTTATATCGAAATCGATGGTATCTCCAACGCGAATATTTCCACAGCGATCGGTTTCTTTAATGACACCTTCTCGACACCCCGTATGGTAAGTAATACGCACGACACCGTCGTCAGTCAAATTATTTTTAAGTATAAGAGTCGATGTAATTTTATCGTAACTATCGCGTATTAATTGAACCACATTAGAGTCCTCGGACAATGGCGCTACGTTAGAACCCTCAATAACGGTGGACAATCGTTTATACAAATTTCCCTTTTCGTTGGTCACGGCGAATATTATGTTTACGTTGTTCAACTGTGCCTGCATGTTTATCTGACTTACTGATGGGTAATCTTGAGTGTTGCTCTCGCTGTAATAGTTGTTAGCATCTAAGTGACATTTCTCGTCATTTGGTATCAAAATACCGGCCAACTAAAATGAAATGAAAAAAAAGTCAAAAACAATATTGTCGAAGAATGAGAAAATTCAATTCAGGTCGAAACCTTGGCGTAAGCTGATACAAGATATAAGTAGAACAGGATTAAACAACCGAAAGCGTTTGAAATAAAAGAAATTCCATAAGAACGAACCTTGCCATCGCCTGCGTAATGAAAGCTAGCATCCGTGGCGTAAACAAGCAATTTGCGCGATTGATTTCGCCATCCAATTCTTTCTTTACAAACAATCGCTTGCATGATCGCGTCTAGTCCGCCTTCGGGACCATCAAGATTTCCAGAAACTTTACTATTTTTAATTTCTTCTACAAAACGCTTCGTGTCTTCGGATAAGGATATATGATTTTTGAATCCATATGTCGGTATACACGTTCTGCAAGGTCTTTTTAACCTGAGTAGCGAGATTTACTTTAAAAAATTAGAGAATTTCTATGGTATCATTGTGAACTAACTTCTCGGGCGTTATATCTATAAATGGCATCACTTGCTTATCGATGAAGGAGCCGAAACCGATCTTAAAGTTTCCCGTTATCTTACGCATTTCAGTAGCAAGTTGATCTCCGAGCTTAGCTAATTTGTCTTTGTGATCTCTCATTGTTCGAGATAAATCCATAACGTAGTAAAGATCGACTGGATAGCCGACAGCTTGACGCACGGTCAGTTTAAAAGTTTGTTTCGTATGAGGTCTTAATTTTAACGCTATTCGTTGCGGTTTAAGCTGAATAATGTCTTTATCATCTCGAACATTAGCTTCGCTTAATTCCTTATCGCTAATGAGTTGTATTTCGTTTAAATGCGATTCATTTTTCGGAAATATGTTAGAACACTTAAATTGTTGAAGATTTTCAAGAGTATTGCACCGAACGCTTTCGAAAGTTGAATCTGCACACCAAAAGCATTCGCCATTTGCCGATATGCAATCACCACATCTTTCCTGATTTATGCATGCGTTCGTTTCAGTTTCTAAACAACAATGAATTGTTTGTTCAATTTCATAGATTTGAACATAAATCGATATAAATAATCAAGATACTTACGTGCAGTCGCAACGAGAATAAGTAAAAAGCAAGAAAATATGAATAGTTTAAACATCCTTAGGTCTTGGGAATGGCGAAGAACAGATAGTTAATCCATAAAATTTATTACAAAATAGGATATATGCGTGTAGGGATGAGGATGTTCAGAAGGCGTTTCATTTCCTTTGCTTCCGTTACCACTTCAATTTCAGTTATTTTGAACGAAAGTGAATCAAATGAAACGATGATTTCATTTATTTGAAAAAAGCTGCTTTCAAAGAAAGCTTTGTTTGTTGGAAGAATGAATGAAAGACAAGAGTTTGTGTTATGCAAATGTTGCTGCGACAGTCGAGAGAAAATGTCGCCGTTTAATAAAAAAGTTGCAATTTTTTTTACATAATTTGAAATTTTCTACTAAACCAAGTGATAATATTTCAAATGTGGATAAACATTGATAAATTCTTTTAGTTTATCAAACATAATTTGTAAAGTCATCAGGAAACGCGAAATGAGTAGGCTGATTTGTACCGAATTTTTCAGATTCAGCTGCTGCATAATCATTAAATGGTGGTAATTTATATCCTTGACTATTTGCATTAATATTATATTCGTTCGCATTTAATTTTAATGCCTTCTGTCTTAAGCTTTTTATTTTTCTTAATCTTTCGACCGAATTCGAAGTGTACGGACTCGAAGGATTGGTACATCTCCACTTATAGACGAGACAGGCCAACTACAATTTGAAACGAAAATTAGTGAACCATAAACGCATTAAATTGCACTTACATTCGCTTGAATTGAGAGTTGACGAACGAAGTGAGGCAACACAGTGTCGGAAACCATCACGGGGTATTTATGTCCGATTAGATCGCTTACTTCAGGTATCGTTTGAAAATGCACACGATTTGTTTGGTAATCAGTAGGGGTTATTACAATACAAACATATGTGAACTGTCCTCGACCCTGAAAGTCACAGAATGAGTTTCAAAACTCCTACCATATAAAATTTACCTTTAGAGTTGTTAAACTGAAATCTTCACCACTGTCGTTGTATACGATAACAACGTAGTCGTTACCTATGTGTTTTTTCTTATTATTTCTCTGAGGATCAGTTGATTTATTTGGTATCAAGGTAGCAACATGAAAAATCACTTGGGTTAACCGATCTTCCCAATAAAACGCGAACTGTCCGTCGCTTCCATCTGTAGTCAATCCACCAAGATATATCTGTTCAGGTTTCACGCTTGACAAACGAATCAAATTTCCTAAACCTTTCAAAAAAGCTGTATAACGCAATGAGCCTGCAGTATTCGACATGATGGTAACGCAGTCTTCAATTTGACCAGGACCGATGTACACAACTCCAATTTTATGGGTTTCATACGGCAAAGTGAAATCGATGACATTGAATGTAGCCGCAATCGTAGGATCGTTTCTCGGTAACAAAATTGGTTTTTCTCCTGCATTCGTTGATGTATTGTAGAAAAATTGTAAAAATACGAACGCAGGACTTAAACCGCTTGATCGAGGAACTGTCCCGGTTGACTTCTGAAACAACGGAAGCCGCTTCAGATTCCCTTTCTGAGCGGGACTCATCACCGAAATGGTGTGAACACGTTCACGATGACCACTGTGCCCTCCTTGTTCAGGGATATTATCCAGTTTTGATGGCGTTTTTTGTGGCGTCTTGCAAGCTATATTAGGAGAAGATGGTTTTAATGGTGACAATGATGGATTACAAGACAGTTCTAAATTGTTCGAATTAGGTGTAGAATTCAAATCTAATTTTAATTTTGTTTTTGAAAAAGAATTCTTCCTTTCAATGCTTTTAACAGAAGGTTTTGTTGGTGACATACATCCTAAAGATGAACTTCGCGCATATGTAACAATTGATGGCGGATCATGAAGACCAAGATTCGATGTTTCGAGTGGCGAATCTAAATCAGACCTTTTACAATGATTTTCAAGAGACTCTTGGTTCAGATATTCCGCTTCTTTATCATTAGGGACCTCATCGAACACTTCATTCTTCTCCATTTCAGGACTAGAACTTGACCTTTTAAAAACTGATGGAGGTGTTGAAAAACTACGTACATCAAAATTGCCGGATTTTCGAAAGTCGCGCACATTGCTTTCTAAAATTGGTTTCTTTTCTTCATATGTATCTTTTTGGTTATAAATGGATGTTAAATCTGGCAATGAACATTCGGTAGCAAATGAGGGCTGGCTAAGTCGATTTTGAATTCTGGTTATCCAAGAAGTATTCCCCGAAGGAGCTTGAATGAGTATTTCGGCCCAACCTTGACACCAGCAACTACAACATTGATCACGAAGTGTAGCACTTCTTGAAGAATTAGATGTAAGCCGAAGATTGGAATCATCAAATGCTCGTGATTCAGGCTTATTGTGATTACTTGAAGCGCTATGTTGATACGAACGATGCCTTTTACGACCGATTTGCGATGACTGCAAATCGGCACTCGTTTCAGATTCACTGCGATATAATTGTGTATGATGAGGTTGTTGCTGACTGCCTGAAGACATATAATGAGCGACTTCATCGTTAGTAGAACAGCCAATTATGTTATCGACCGATTTACATATTTTATTGCACTCCTCGCAAAGTCCATCTTGAGACACCCTCGCATTACAACCACTAGTTGTGATAGTAATTATCTTCTGACCAACAAGCCAGGAACAACACTGTTTTCGATCAAGTATGAAATCAGTGATTGGATATTTCGGTGGCACTGATGAATAAGATCCGAATGTGTATTTTGATAGGAAATCCATGCAACTCTCAATTAACTCGGTGTGAAATGCTTCGTGACTTTGATTTGAAACAGAGTGCAATTGCTGCTTGTTTCCGCCGCTTGCGTTCGTACCGGAGTGTTGCTGATTATCTAAGCTATTAAACGAAAATACTGAAGGAGAAGGCTGATTTGACGAAGGGGATGATGGAAGGTCGACAGTATGCGGGAGCGGACTAACAGGAATACGAGGTGTTCCAGGCAAACGAGCAATTTCGGATGATCTTTTGGGTGTACCAAAAAAAGAGAAAAAAACAAAAACAAAAAAAAACATAAAAGCAAACAAGGATGAAAACAACAAATGCTTACCTTTTATCTACACTCAAGCTACTACTTCTTTTTCGGTCATCTTCGCGCGCATTTTCTTCTAATGGTCGCAAAACGTTTGCTTCCAGATTCTTAAAAGTTAATCATTTATATCATTTTTAAAAAAATTGTTTGATGCTTACTTTAATGATAAACTCTACTAAATGTTTACGATTTGGAAGACGACACTGAAGCAACCACATCGCTATTACTTTGTGAGCCATTGTAACCACATAATCATTAAACCTGAAATTATTTTTACAGCTACAGATGAAATAAATAAGATTTATTTTCTTACTTAAAAGGATTTGTGTAGGGCAATAAAATAGCAAATATACTCATAAACTGATCGCTAGTAAAGCTGTAATAGACTTGCGGCCAAAGGGTTAAATCTGAAAATCAATTACATTTATTACTTTTGCTTCGATTAATTCTGCTTACGTGATAAAAATTCTAATTTTGGAATCGCTAAATTGACCGTCGGCGATAATTTCGATAAGCTCAAAACTACATCTGGTATCGTTTTAACCATTATATCATGCATTTCTGCAATGCATAACATGAGCGCTGGAATACAAATAAGTGGTTGCGTTGTGAAACCGTTTTCCAAACACATCACTAGCCCTCTCTGCAAATGTTTTCTATAAATCGAGTTTTTATATCAAACAAAACGACAAACCTTAAGTTTCATTTCGAGATGATCGTTATATCCAATTAATGAAACAAGATTTGGATAGATCAAACCATGAAATTCGGATTTACATAAAGTTTGATTCGTCTTGTAATAATTCAATAAATTTTTCGAACGGTCATTAATCTGCATAAAAATAATAAGCGAGATAGTTAAAAAGTATAAAAACGAAATCGAGTATAAGCTTACAAGCGATATAAGTGTTTCGCAAAGCGCATTCGCAACATTATGTGTTTCTGTTAAATAAACAGCAGCCTTGTTTTGAAGCAGATTCGGTAACAATTCAAGAATCAATTTCATAATAGTCCAATCTTTTTCTTCTTTTAAAGCTAATATTAAACAATTAAATAATTTATTCAAAGAAATAGATGTCAACGATGACGAGCTATCGGCAGAATTAAATGATGTATTCAATGGAGTCACGTTCCCACTGGTATGATGTGAACCCGAATTACTTTCAGTTATACTATTATCACAATCAGTATGACTACATTTCACTTGTGTGCTATACTTTGTAACACCGTCATGATTAAACCCGATTTGTTGTAGAGCATTGGCACGAAGGCTGAGCAAACTTTCTAAAATCTGAAGATGATAAATGTGTCAGAATGCTATGTATAACATTATAGCTTATGTTACCAAGTGTCTTATTTCTGAGCTCGCAACACCGTTTAAACCATTTTCGTAATGAGCAGTCAAATGATGGATTAATAATTTGTACGAAATAGCGGCAGAAGATGACGGCGCTGCAAACAATTTCTTCGCAAATATAACTATTAGACCATTAACGGCGGCTTTAACATCGCACATTTCCTCTCTATTTTCATTCTCTTCGTCTGAATCTAAACCAGAAGTTGTTTTTCCTTGAAATGGTCGATCCATTATCTGGAACCAATAATGGTAATGAACTTATCATACAGCGGGTGAAAATGACAGCAATACCTTCTTAATCAGGTCAAATAAAGCGGAACATCTCCTCGGGTTTGTACAAAATTCAGCAACTTCCAGAAGGATATCGACGGCAACACAACGGATATCACCTGCACTGTCCTGATCAACATCTTTCAAGTATTGCAACACAACGTTATCCACTAACGTTTCCTGAAAAATGTAAAATATGAAAGTCAAATGTTATATTACATCATTGTGAAAAGATAAACATACTTCAAAAATACAAATATTAGTTTGCGTTTTTACTGTACGATTACTAAGTATCACTGTCTCAAGCATGTTTAGACATATTCTTCTGATTGAAATAGCTTTAGTTGATACAAAGTACGTGTCCAATAAGTTACACAACTCTTTGACCCAAAATTCATTTTTCGGAACAATTGCTTCCGAGCGATATCTGATTAAACGGATGATAGATTCTTCTGGTCTAAAAGGGGAGCACTTTTCAATCACATCAAATAACTTGTGTTTTGCACTCGAGGTCAATTGATGCGAGTCACTCAAATGCTCGATTTCGGTGAGCAAATCATGAATTTGTTTGGGAAAGGGATTTTCAGGTATAAGTATATCGCGTTCCGTCTGCGGTGCGGACATCGCGAAAGTGCTAACAATATGATCACAAATGTCTAAAATGTAGTCCCAAGTTGAGTGTAAAAGACGAGTTTTAATAAGCCTATTGAGAGCTAAAATGATTTCTAATGCGATTAATGGATTGCGACATTGATTTATTTGCTCGATGAAAGCGGCTAAAATGATATCGTGAGTATGTTTCGAAGAGACTGCACCGCGACTTTTGTGTGCTTCCAGAATTTGTTCCACTATCGGTCGCAAAAGTTTTAAGTCCGTGTACGGGTTCACTTCTTCGGAAGCCGCACTATTCGCTACTTGGTGTTGATTACTTTGTTGACTGTCAAACGACGAATCGGTCCTCGCTTGAAAAGCATCTGTAAAAACAAAAGAAAGCGAAAATATCAATCGTGTGTGCGTACAATTGATTATTGTGTTTATTGTTTGTGTGTGCAGATAAAGAGAAATAAAGGCGAGACGTGAGACGTGATCGCACACTGCATACAAAGACAGCACACACGAGAACATACACACACATACACACATATACTAAGCAAACCGTGCGATCGGCAGCCGTTGTCAACGGCCGCGATCGGTCAGATACTGTCGGATACCGTCGCTTACCGTTGTGACTGTTTTGATCGAGAGAAATGTTAGCGAACGACAAGTCGTCGGTGCGATGGTTGTTCCGCGAATGGCATCTGGTCGGGTATCTGATCGAAGCTGCGGAAGCAGTGGTCGTCGCTTCTTTGCACTGTTGACCACCCATTGTTTCGACGGCCGCTCGTCACTCGCTCCGCTCTCGCCTTCACCACTGTCCGAACGCTGTCCGTCGCTGCGTGTGGCCGGTGTCGTTCACTGATTGCGTGAGCCGCGAATCGAAATCGCTTTCAATCGAAACGATCGTTCGCTGCGTTCGCGACAAAAGAGACGAGCGTTCGCTGCTTGCAATCGAATTCAAGCGTTCGGCGTTCGCTGTCAGTGCCGATTCCAAGGCGCAATGGAAGCCCTTCGTGCCGCGCACTGCGCATCCCTCAATTGTTCGCAGCTGTGAAATGCATCGAAAAGCAAGCGAAAAACGACTCGTTCGAAACGCTTTCACGCACTCGCAGTGAACGCACCTTTGAACATCAGCTTTTGGGGCCGCGAACGGGGGGCGCGCGCGGGTCCCGTCCGCTCGCTGCCGGCAGACGCCCTTTTCGCTACTTTCGCTCACACGCTTTCAATCGAACGCATCTCGTGTTTTCGCACTGTTGCCTTCACTCTCCTCTCACTAATGAACTTAATTTTCGCGCTTTCGAACACTGCGACTCGCAATTCTCGCTAGTTTTGTCGGATAATTCACTGGTCGTTCGGCGAATTTCGCAACGCGCCAAGTTTCCGCATTTAAATGATAGCATTACGCAGAAAGAAGTTAAGGTCACAGCTGTGAATGTTTCTCTCGGTGTACACGTTGTGTGGGTGCTGAATTGGCCCGAGGCTATACCGCACGTCACACTAATTTAAACACAAAAGTACACAATGCGCACGCAAAACAACACAGGCACTCACCGCGATTGAATAGCTAATTTGTCATAAATTGCTGCTTTCTTCTACTTGACACATCCACACACCGTGCGACAGTCGTCGAGCAAATCGAGCACAGATTATTATCGCAATTTTTGCTTGTTAGACATAGTACAAGTATCAATAACGTGAACGTATTTCACTCGCGGCTAAATCGCTATACCTAAACACGCTGCATTTGCTGCATGCATATTGTTTTTGCTGCTTTTCAGTAACTCGGCTGAGGTCAATAACAGCATATCGTATATTTTGACAGCTTGCAATAAAAATTGAAATAAGCACGATTACTACTTTTTTGTTTCTCGCTTTTTCTTTTTCTCATCAACTTATACACTCAGCTTGTTCGAATCTGCAGATCGATGGCTCGGTGCGATTGCTTCGCCAACATTTTGCTTTAATCTACCGCACTGCACACACACATACACAAACTAATCGCATCACACACACACACACAACACACCCGGTCCCATTTGCCGGCTCCGGATTTACGGACAGTGAGGATTTACATTGAATATTTCCGCACTTAAGCGAAATAATAAAAACACACCTTTTCTACACTTTTTGGTAATGAGTTGAAAAAACCAGGAAATCATCGAAATGTGGGTTTCAGTTGTGTATAGGTCTGAAGTGACACGTAAAGCGCGTGATATGATGAATTAGAAAAGTAAAACGCTCACAGCTATTCAACATTTTAACTCGCACTGTTCACTTTTTTTTCACGTTGTTTTTAAAGCGATTTGTTAATTTTTTGAATAAATCGTTCGCTTAAAAAAAAGTTTGTTTTCTCGAGTGGTGCATTTGCGCAAAATTCGCCGCAATAAAATTCATCGCTTCTCCTCATGATACACATTTTCTGCTGCTCCCATGTTTTTGAAAGACGCTCGCTGCAAATCACTAATGCAAAAAAAGCGTTGTGTAACGTTACATATCTGTGTGTGTATTTATTTCATTTGAAGGTTATTTTGTTTTTCTCGCTTTTTTTTTAAATTTCGACCCTTGATAAGCAAAATAAAATTTGCATATTGATTCGACCTCATCGCGATTTATTTTTACTTTATCAACAACTTTTTCAAATTTTCATTGCTTCGCTTTTTTTTTCTGCTTTGTTCGCAAAATAAACATTCGCAATTTAAAAGAGAGTTAAATTTAAAAGTGGGTGTTTAAAAAGAAAGCGAGCAAATGTTAGTATTTTGTTTCTTAAAAAGTTTATTTTCAAAAACTTTTTAAATAAATTTCATTTAAACTCTCTTCAAATGAGCGATGCTTGAATTCGCGTGTATATTTCGAGAAATTTTTGCTTGCAAACCAATACTTGAATTCATTTTCTATCGAATTTATTATAATATAAAAATATTTACTCTTTTTTTATAGCTTTAGCGAATCAATTATTTTTGTTGACCTTTAAAAACAGAGAAGTTTTAATGCACTTCTTTCACTGTTTTGACAGTAAGTAAAACGATCACGACTTTCGAAATACAAACCTTTTTAATAATATGTACGCTTCACGATTTCAAATGAATTATTAATTATTTAATATAAAGAAAAAATATCGCGTTAATTTAGAAAAGAGTAGCCATGAAAGTAGCAGTTTGAATTTATTTGGTCTTTCCAACGAATAACCCCAAGCACGAAACTAAACTTGACTGATGTGCAATTCTAATCAAAACGATTTTCGTTTTTAATGAAACTTTTTAAATATATGAATTTCATCAGAAAGAAAAAATTTTTAGTAAACTCTGCAACTGTGCATTCAGCGATTGCAATTTATAAATAAAGAGACAAAGAATTAAATTAAAAAGAATGAACAGCAACAAGAAAGTTCTTTGAAAGAGGTTCTATAAAGTTGAATTCGATTATAAAACATTCATTCCCATATCTTTCCTGTCTCACATTTTTTAATTATAGAGTAGAGTTTTGAAAATGAAATAAGTTAGACAAAGCGAAATATTGCTGATGAAAGAGTGTCGTCAATTTTTATTTTTCAAATAATGATCATTGTCGGTATGCAAACAATTGAAATTCAGTGAAGCACTAAGAATGAATGCTCTGAGTATTCAATTGTGGAAGTTATCAATTTTTGTACCTTTTTTTTTGGCTGTCCAAAAAATATTTGTGTTCGAGAATTCAAAGGCAATAAATTTTCGTTTATTTTGAAAATACAAAGTTTAAAAATTTTGGAAATAAAACAAGAGGAAGGAGAAGATTTAAAAGTGCGAAACAATGAAAATGATAATTAATGAATACATGAATAAAAAGTAAAGACAAAATTTCAAGATTTAATGCTTATTTAGTTTTCCGACAAAAGCTCAAACAAAAGAAGTCTGCTGTTGTTTTTGTAGTAGTTGTTGCTACTTGAAAAACTGTTACTGCGTGTGTGAGAGGTTGTTGGTGGCTTTTATAATAATATTTCGGAAATACAAACAGCAAGAAAGTAAACGAGTTCTTGTATTTGTGAAAAACTTTTTTTTAACTTTCGTATATAGCAACAAAAAGATCTATTCGCTAAAAGTGCTTGTTATTGATTTAAAAACCGCACTTAATTTTGAAATTATTCCAATCGCAGATAGAGTTCGATCAGTTTTCTCACTCACGATTGTGCAGAAGCCACGAAGTTTTTTTCTTTTCGCTAAATGAGTGGAAATTTAAACGCTTACCTTAGTATAAGTTCTGAATTAAGATCGCTAAAAACGTAGGCTGAACCGTGAATTATTAAAGTACTTTCTACAGTAATTTTCTTTAGCTTGCTTTTGTTTTTAAAATTTAAAATGCCATCAAGAAAAAAAAACTTTAAAACGTGAGGCAAATTTTGAGTTACAAAATTTTTGCTCGTTTCTCACAGGAAATAATGAGTTTTTCTTTTGAAAAATCAGAATTACGGGTATCGCATGAATCAAGGGAATTCCATATTCATTTGGTAATGTACCAGCTCCTATTTTGCGGATAGAACACGTTTTCTTTATGTGGGTTTTGCTTCTTTCATATCGCCGGACGCTTTTGAATTTTTTAGCAAGACGCCTCGAAAATTATTTTGCGTCGTTAAATAAAATGTTGCTTCGCTATCTTTAAAATGATAAAATAAATGACAATAAAATGCAAAATGCGCTGATTGTGACATTTAAAAATAAGTTTAGATTAGATTTTAATAGGAAGCTAATTTTTTAAAATATTCCACGATTGAAAAAAAATTTCTTAACAGCTCTTGAAAGCTAAATCAATGAAAAAAATTTTTATCAAATTAGCCCATTGAAATGAAAATGCTCGAGGTTGAGGTAAAAGTTCGCACAACTTGCGAATTTGATTTTAATCTAACTTGATAAATGAGTCTTATTGAAAATGTTCCAAAAAATGAGATTTTTTTGTTAAGAAAGTTTGATTTATGTGTAAATTAATCAATTACATTTAAATACTTTAAAGAAATCGATAGATATTTTCTAACAATTGTAAATGATGCTATTTATCACGTAAATTGGTTCGATTTTATTATTGTGCAAAACTAAAAAAAAGTGTTTAAAAAAAGGTAAAACTGCGCTGTTAATGTGAAACTTAAATTTTAACGAAATATTTTTACATTCAAAAAAAGTGTTTCGTACCTAATGAGCACTCTGTAAAAATCATTATTTAAATGCAAAGATTTTAAAAGTTGGTGGCCAAAAATTTACTTTTTCTATACCCATTTAATAATTCTTATTTAAATATTTAATATTTAATTAAGAAAAGCTGATTCGACCATCACTGTATACATTCGAATAAAGCAAATATGCTCACAATTAAATTTTAACGTTTTATAAGAGAACACTCTGTACAATGCACACATCCGTTAAACTTCGCCCTTTGAAAAAGCAGCCACATAAATAAAAATTGTGCTTTCAACCAAAGAACGGGTGTATTGTTTTTAAAATTTATCACAAAACACAAAGTTTTGAAAGTGTGTGGAGAGCATTCAAAATTGCTTTCCCGAAAGTTCAGTCGAGCTAATTCGACGTAGCATGAGACGATAGATCGAAAAATTCTAAAAATTGACTCAATCGGTAATTTTCAATACACTCGAAAAAATAATTGAAAATCAAATAAGTTGTCCAACCTAAATGAAAATTTTATCCCAAATCGGTTCGAAACGATTGTTTGAGTTAGCATCGTTTGTTCAAGCCGACATTTTATTAAAAAAACCCTTTTATTCGAAATTTCCAACGACTTAATAAACTTGACAGATTGTAATTTTTATAAAACTTTGATCGTATGACTTTTGCATATTATGAATTTAATTATAGTTTGAAACAAAAGTGTTACAATTATAATTCTTGCTAGCGAAATTAAAATCAAAAAGCGTAGAAAAACATGGACTTTTCCAAGAGGAAACTTAAATAAAAAATTTCTCTCATGCTTTCTAATTTTTCTAAATAAATGTAAATTCTATTCATAGAAAAGCTTCTGAATTCTATCTTTGTCATCTCTAAAATTGTTAGACTCTGAGAATAATAAAAAACTAATTTTTTTTTTATAAAAATTAACTTTTTATACCAGCGTAATGAAGAAAATTATTACTCACGACATTCATTTTGATGTGTAAAATACATAATCATAATAATTTTTATATTTATATTCTTTATACACATGTGTAAAAAAAAATATTAACCACATCAAAAATTTTTTGTTAGGAAATGTCATTTTGTTTCACTGTTTGTTATTGTTGTTCATAAAAACATTTTTGCACCGCGTTGGTTGCTTACGATCATAGATTTCATTGTACGCCAAAATAAGCAAAAAGCTTTTGTAACGTACACCCTCCTCGCCGCTGTGCAAGCGAAATCAGAAACACTCATCGAACGAAGACTTCGTCGTGCGTAAATTTTTCTGCACTTAAGTGCTTTGCAACACAGCAAAGCATGACCAAATCGGCTATCGCCAATGCGATAGCAAAAAAAAGTGTTCATAAAGACCGCATGTAAAATGTGCATTACGCTGTTTTCTTCAGCTCAAGACTCAAGATTAGGCGATTCATAAGCATTCGTTTCGCTCTCAACCAAATCCGCAATTTTTTAAAATTAACTTTATTGTATATCGATTTAGATTTAACTAAATTTTTCCAATTTTCAAGATTATCACATCTCATGGAGGGTTTTAGCTCAAAATTACTTAAACTTAATGTTAAAGTAGTTTAATTTTACAAAAAACTTAATGTTCCCAATAACATAATTTAAAATCATTAAATTTGATTGAAGAAAGTATTCAATTGTTTTCAGTAATGCAAACGAAAAAATTACTCACGAATTTGCTCCATTCTTTTGGCTTTTATGATTTATTTTAATGATTCAAAATTAAAAATTAATGAATTGAAAAAGATGAACTTTTAATTTAAAAAAAAATGTTAAGAAGCAAGCCACTTATGGCTTACCACATTCTTAATGTTGACTCTCTTTTCAGGATCAGCTTTCAAAACATTCTGCAGTAAATCTGTGAGCTCTTCGCTGATTTCGACCTTTTCAACCGCTAAGCAAAGCTTCCATTGAATAAAGACAGGATAATCTGATGCATCGGGACCACCCAATTCAAATGGCCATTTTTTGGTCAGCATGTAAATGATAATTATTCCAAGATTGAAAATATCAGCAACTGCAGGATTATAATCACGTGTAATTCTTTCGGGTGAATAATGGTGATGATAGTCTCCTGCCGGAGATAATTTCACAACAGTTCTGGAGATGGGATCAAAGTAAACGCAGGCAGAAGAGAAGCCGCCGATTTTTATATTGTCTTCATCATCCACTAAAAGATTATCAGGAGTGATGTGTCGATGAGCGATGGCTTTAGAGTGAAGAAAATATAATCCATCGACGATGTTTTTTGCCCACTTTTTGACGACGGCTTCTGGCTGTTTGCTTTCTTTGTTGTTCTTCAATGAGCCTTGCAACGTTTCCATGAATGTATAGAACTTGTGCTCTTTCGATTCGAACACCGCCCAAACAGTTAAAACGTTTTGGTGATTGTTTGATCTCAAATACGCGAGGATTCTGCCTGCTTCGCGAATTCTGTCGACCTTTTTCGATTTTACATCACTCAATGTGATCACTTTGCAAAGAATCTCTTTTTGAGCAGCGTTTTTGGCTCCGTAAATTTTCGAAATATGTCCGTTCGCCACGATAATCGCTCGATTGATCGCGTATCCTTCCCTCTGCAAAGAGTCCTCGTTGACAATAATCGGAACATTGAGCTCTGCTATGCTCAATGCTGCGCTGGCTAAACTCGATTGCCATTCACTTTCATCTTTTTGCTGGCGCTCATTTTCCTCCTCTTCTCTCGCCTTCTTATCTCGCAATTCCGCTTCTCTTTCTTCATTTTCGATCTTCTCGAGCTCTCGCATCACCCATTCGTTCATCTCTTTCTGTTTCTGCGCTTTCCTCTGCTCTTCTTTCTTCTTCCATTCTTGGGCCAACCGCTCCTCTTCTTGTCGCAACTGGGCGAACATTTTCTCTTTCTCTTTCTTTGAAATGCTCTTTTCTTTTTTCTTCTCCTCTCTGAGCGCCTTGCTTTCCATCCTTTCGACTTTTGTGTTCGACAGTTGTTCGAGGCGAGCGACAATCTCGTGCTGATCGTTGCATTGTTTCACCTGCTTTAAAGCTTGTTGTACGACTGATTGAAATGTTTCGATTATCGAAAGTCATCTTCTCTGCCTAATTCAATAAACTCAAAATAGCCCAAAACCAAAACTTAGAAGCCACAAAAACAAGGAAAGTAGTTTCCTTGTAAGATTTTTTTATATTATTTTGTAAAATTTTTTAATCGTTCACTCTTTCATTTCGACAACTAAAGTTAGCAAGTATCGCAACTTGACAGCTTTTTCAATTTCGAAAGCGAATGTTGAGCACAATTAGCGAAAATGTTTCGGCAATTTTCAAGCTTCTTTCTCCAGGTCTCTTTATAGCCTCATCCATTTGATTTTTATCTCTTTTTTTTCATCTCTTAAGCTTTGTGTTTGTTTTATTGTAAGCACCAAAAAACATTAACACAGCGCTTGTTTTCGGTTCTTAAAATAAAAAACAAACATAAGTTACACCCGTCTTAAGTGAATCTACAGAGTCATTAAAAATTAGTTTTTGATTATTTCAAACCAAGTTTTTCTCGAGAATAATAAGCGCTAAAACGCGATTTGATAAATGATAAAAGTTGAATAAATAAAACTGCAAATTGAATTTGGCTCATTAATTCTTCGACCATCTAAATTGCGTATGCTCAATCACAGATGGCAATAGAAACTGTTTAAGAATTATTCTTGTTGCTCACATCGAAAGCCAAATTCACAAAATCGGTTACCGCTTTCAAGTTAAAAGATCAAACATTTGAATTAATCAAATCAAAATTGTTTGTGAAATGTTTGTGAAATTGAATTTAAAACCAATAAAAAGTTTTTAATAGAAATCGAAAAAATTTTGGCAACTTCATTAAAATGATTTTCATGGTAACTTCGCACTTGCAATACTTGTTAATGTATTTTTTAAATTTACTTTGATAAAATGAAAAACGAGTTTATTAATTATATCATAAAAGTTAAATAATTCACAAAATTATTGATTAAATTTATTTAAAAATTTTAAACGTGTTTGAATGTGCAAGCTCACAAATAAAATTAATTTTAATTTTCACACCTTTAATTTCTACCAAACATGACATAACATCTTTATTTAATTTAAGGCATTACAGTATTTTATTATAAGAACAATTTAATTAATTTATATCCTCACATCAGCTCAAATAAAAGATTTTACATAAATTCGATTCTCGTTTCATTTGAACCAATCGTCCAGGCAAACAGCTTTGCCCATACCAATAAATAGAGTAAAACGCAATATTCTTGACTGTATTTCTACCTTCATTAATCACGACTTAAATTTTATTCAGTATTTAACTTAAGTTTGAATGCATAAACTTGAATCAAATTAATGCTTATGTTCAAAATTAAACGATAAAAATGCAAGCAAAAACCCATGGAAATCTCATTTCACTTTTTTTGCACCCTTTTTGTGTGAAAACTGTTGTTTTTTAATTCATGATGCCAATTTAGAAATTAAACAAAAACATTTGTTCTTAAATGTTGTAAAAGAAACATTCGAATACGAAAAAGCGATCAAAAGTTATTACGTTTTAAAAAAGTGGCAACTTACTTTCTGAACAAGTAGTAAAGCAATGATACATACTACACACTATCGTATATTAGTGTGAACAGACGATTGAATGAGATTCTATTGGATATTAACAACAATTTACAAAGAAAGTTCTAAAATTTTCTACACCTGATATCACGCTATCCGAAAAAAAGCAATGAAACAAGCGAACTTACAATAATAGAAAATGAAGCTCGTTCACTCTCTTTATTAAATTCGAAAAATGTTCAGATTTAGCGTTCGAAAAACGATTGAAAAATGAGTGAAGAGAAAAAATCGATCGTCAATAGATTGATTGAAATTCAGCAAAGTTTCGCGAAGCAAAAAGAGGCTGAGGAGAACTTGATTAAAAAAGAGCGAAAAGAAAATTTTACAAAGAACGTAACTGAATTAATTGCCGGAATAGACGAGTGTCAGACGAGAACAGCGTCACTTTTAGAGAAGAAAGAAGCGCCTGCCGAACTGAAGACACAATTGAATAGCTCAGATAAAGAGAAATTGGAGTCGCTTTTTAACGAATACTTTCAACAAAGAAATCAACTATTGCAAAGATTTTTAAATAAGCGAGTCAAAAATTTTGAGTCACTGCAAACAGAATTCGTGTCCAACGTTAAAAAGATTGCGAGCGAAGAATTGCAATTGAGTGAAGATTCATACGCCCAACTTGGTACAAATTTAATCGATTCTATAATAAACGCAATCGAAATTCAAAATCAAAGCGAACAAAAGTTGTTAAGCGAAATGTTGATCGAACATCAGTTTAAAAGCAACGATACAAAGACAATTATACTTTCGCGATGCGAACAAATATTAGGCGAGCAAAAAGCGATCGAGAGCTCGTTGAACAAAAAGCTCGATTACTTTATTGAATACGAGTGTCGAAATACGGCGAAAACGATAAGTGGGATGCTGAAAGAATGTATGGAAAAGTATTTTAAACAAGCGAAGCAATCTCCAGGCGCTGAGTCCGATTTGAAACGAGAAGTACGCGATTTGATTGAGATCACCAAACAAGTTGAATATAAGGCGAGACAGGCGACAGAGGCGAGAAAGAGCGCAATTGATAAAATTAAATTAAATTTTGACGAGTTAGAAAAAGAGTGGAAATCGAAGCTCGCGACGATGGCTCAAATGGTGGAGAGAGAAGCGAAGAATGCTATAATCGGCTACATAGAACAGCAAATTTCTACACACACATTTTTTCTCGATGACATTTCATCGAAATACAATTCAACAAGCGCAAAGAAAATTGGTGAACAGAAGCAAACATTGAATAGTGTGCTGATTGAATGCGGTAACGCAAGACTGAGAGAAGAAAAGATCGTCGCATCGGCATTCCGCAAGTATCGCGAAAAATTTAGTCCCACAAAACAGAAAAAAATTTCCGAAATCGAGGCGTCTATCAGTGAAGAGAAAGAAGAAAAATCAGAAAGAAGTGAATCGCAAAAAAAGAAGAAAGAACAACAACGCTCAAGACAAGCAAAATTAAGTCCGAAGGCTCTGCGATCATTCCTAGTTCTCGATAAACCTAAGTCAGAGGAAGCTGAACAAATTTCAGAAGAAGAAACAACAGAAGAGAAACAAACACAAAAGGACAAAGAGAAACGTTAAATAAATTGTTTTGTATCTCGTTCGCTGTCATTTTTCAAATCTTTTCAATGTAACTTTATTAATCAAATAGATAAAACTAATAAAAGACTCGCTAATTTTTTAAGAACTTGATGGTTAATTATCTTTAATCTTCTATAACTATCGCTGCTGCTTATTAAATCCCTCCAAAGATGTCGTCACAGAGAGAGAAAAATGGAATCTACCAAATTCCTAAAGAATAAAAGGAAATTAATAAATTTTAAAATAAAACGCTGAAAAGTACAATTCAACACGATTGAAGAAAGCTCGTAAAACTTTGACAGTTGCATTAAAATTTTTAACATAGATAAGTTTCCTTAATCCAAGCTACCAACCTTTAACCAAAATCTTACAAGCAATGTTCTAAAGAAAATATTATTTTCAATATAATTTTAATTTAAAGAAATGCAATATTTTGTGCGAACACCCAATCATAGCATTTGATCATTGCTTTTCCCTTGTCACATAGTTTAGCCTCCGTAATCACTTAAATTATTATCTTGATAAAGTTCCCTATTTAACTTCGATTGACTTACAAACTTTTGTTAGTTTACGCTCGATTACCTTTCAACATTATTTGTGTATTCGTGAAATTTTCTTTTTTTAACTTTTCTTTTATATTTACTTGAGTAAAATCAAGTAGTAATAAAAGTTCTTTTCATCTGATAAGTCGTTATTTACACTCTCCTTGTTTAAATACAGACATTCAAAGATATTAAGAATTTAAGCAGAGTGAAAATAAAATTCATTTAATCATCGAAATTTCATAATTTTATTGGTTAAAAAATTAAAAAAAGTTGAAATAAGATTTTAATTGTTGTGATACGCATAAATAATAACGTAAAGTAACATTTCGTACCTCATTTAGTATTTGGTAAACAGAATCGAATTTAATGCACGAAAAGCGAAAAGCCAATTCATCAATATTTGATAATATTAAGGTAAGTGAACGAGAAAACGAGATTATTTTTGGATACTTACTCGAAGCAATGCTAAAACTCAATTTAAATAACTGAGTACGAAATCTTTTTTAGAGATAGAAATAAATTGGTTTTTCAATGCGCAAAAATAATTTAATTTGGGACCAAACTGAGTCAAAGTCTGCGCAAAGCTTGATGCATGCATTTAAAAATTAATTTTATGTTCATTTAGGTTTGTACGCAAAATACAGTGAGTCCGTTATAAAACAGAATGATTTCGTTTATTTATTAAAATTGAGTTAATCATAAAATTTTATTTAAAAGAATTTTTGAATATTTCTACATGAATATTGAAGATTTTACATTGCGAAAAATTACTTTATTCGGGTGAAAATTATCCAGAAATTTCTCAAACGCTTTTGCAAAGCTTGTTGAAAATTGCAAGAATAATTTTAAAATTTAGATTTTCTTTTGAATGACTACCAATTAAACAGTTTTCACACATCAAGGAGCTTTCAAGTTTACATATTTCTATCCAGATTTAATGAGGTTCCGATCCAATTTAAAAAAAACTTATTTGATTCAATTAAGAAGGCTACGTGTAAATGTGAGATGAATGAATACGTGAGACAAGTTAAAATTTATTCAATTGATTCTTGCAACGAATTATTAGTTGTCGAGAAGAATATAATGTTCAGGGGTATCGATCTATAGGTCAAAAATGAGCGATTCTTTGCGATTCTTTGCGAAATGTTGATCTATGTTTTACTCATCTGCAAAATTATTTTAAGATTAAGTTTTCACTTACACAATGGCACCGTTGACGATGATTATGACAACGTTTCGTCTGCTTACAGTCCTCACTTACTAACTATCGCAACTAAACAATAATAAACAATATTCTCACCCTCTATTTTCACTTTACACTAGTCAGTTTCTGCATGCAAGCTTTGCTTCACTTTTAAACTTTTACTCAAAACTAA
>NCKU01000337.1:0-46450 GCA_003675995.1 Dinothrombium tinctorium | reverse complement strand
ATTGTTTATTTCAATACAAAACAATATAATTATTGTTCTTTCATTTCTCGCAATCTTCGGACAGCACTTCTTACAGTTGCAGCAGCAGTAGTCGAGAAAACCCACGCACCACCGGCTACCGTCTTTTGACAAGCACGGCATTTCCAAATGCCGACACAATTTCGTTTCATAGTTTGCTAAACGAAAACGATCAAACAAAGATTAAATAAATGAAAAACACACCTTTCCGCAAAATGTGCACGTGTACTTCGCGTGTTGAGTGATTTCCATTTTCTTAACCATTTTTCGGAGCGAAGCACCGTAACGTGTGCCGTATTTGCCGACCACTCCAACTTTCTTCGTTCGTTTCGCCTGCGAATTGAGCGTTAAAGAGCTAACGTTTTACGCAAAACGAAAACTTACCATTTGTGAGTTTTGCAAATGTCAAAAATACAAATTTAAAACAAATTTAAAAGCGGTAATTTGCGAAAAGAACCGCACGCGTTTCGAAGAGCCAAAATTCGAACGCCACTGTCCGGAAAAGGAATTCAGCACCTTTTGAGGGAAAATGTGTCAATTGCGCTCTGCTTGCAAACGATTGAAATTGTGTTTGACTTTTGAACAGTTTTCAAACGCTTTTCAATTAATGAATCATTGAATGTTAATTGTAATTAACTCTAAAGAAATGTGAAAAAGAGAAAAGCGTGTTGCATGAAGAACAGAGAAGAGCGATGAGATGAGGTGAAATCGTGAAAATTACACAAACAATTGGTTGGAAGATCACTCGTCGAGAGTCGCCACACTCGACGAAACGCTAAGTGTGGTTTGCGTGTCGATCGCGTATTCAAAATCGAGTATAAAGTCGAATGCATTAATCGAACGCCAGAATTCGAGCGCAGAGCGAATCCGAAAAGTGACCGAAAGCTGAAAACAACGCGAATTCGAAATGTCAGTCGACGAGGTCAGTGTTTTCTGTCCTGCGCTCGCACTCTTTAACAGTGTTCTATTCGCAAACAGCAATTTCAAAAAGCAGCGGACGACATCAAGAATTTGAAGAGTCGTCCGACCGACGAAGAGTTGCTTGAATTGTACGCTTTGTTTAAACAGGCGACCGTTGGCGACATAAACACAGGTTCGTTTTGCATCTTTCACAACGAGCATTTCTCAACTTCTTTTACTCGTTTGAGTGCGTCCACTTTGCTTTTCGTGATTTGCATTAAAAAACGAACTTTTTATGCGTCTCGAACTCAATTATCTCACACTTCTCAGTCAGTTTATCGATTGATTTTATTCCTTCTTTTTGCTTCCGATCTCACATTCTTACGATGCATTTAAAGTGAAACACTCTCAACGCACAGTGTGACTATTTACGCTCGTTCGAACTATGTTTTTGTTTGATGTGTGTTCTCGCAATTGAGAGCATAGAGTGAGTGAAATGTGTCATTTCAGAGCGGCCGGGATTATTTGAATTGAAAGCCAAAGCGAAATGGGACGCTTGGAACGGCAAAAAGGGTACGTGATCGCTTCTGTTTCGCTCCGTTTTCAATAAATGTTTGCGTGAACAGGAATGCCGACCGAAGAAGCTAAATTGGCTTACATCACGCGAGCGAAGCAACTGATCGAAACATATGGACTAAACTGAATTTTCTCGCGGTCAAAGTTGCTTTAAGCGATTTTGTCGTTCCTAAAAAATTCTTTTTACTCTTCTTCGAAACAATCTTGTTTTGTGTAATGCTAAAACTGTTTTAATAGCTATTTCTATAGATTAATTTTTTTAAAATAAAATTTCATTTGGTTTGATTCGATTCTAATTCGGAGCATATAAATGCAAAATCTTACCGCTTTTATGTTTTGATTTAAAATTAAAATCAAATTTTTAAAATATTATAATAGTAGAACTCAATTTTTGCATAATGACAATCAATGAAAGCCCGGTTTGTTTTCAGAACTTCTACATGTTATTTGGTTAAAACATATTTCAAGTGAGAAATGAACAAAATAACAGCTGTGAAAACGGGGTATGGAAAGCAGCATGATTCACATTTAAATTGAATTTTATCCAAAAAAATTAAAAAAGTAAAAAATTTCACATTCATTTACACAAATGTTTTATCGAAAACTTCATGTAATCGAACATTTTTAGGTGGAATATTTTTGTACAAAATCGGAGCAAAGTGCATCCAGCCTCAGTTTCCATACACTTTTGCTTGTTTTGAGCGAGTTTTTTTTGTGCTACGTGTTTTAAATAAAACTTCAAAAGGAATATCAATAAAAACTAATGAAACTCGCTCATTTTTTCTATCTGAATCTTCGTGCTTTTCTATTAAAACATTTTCTATTTGAGTAAAGATTTGAAGATAAAGAAATTAATTTTTAATTCGAAGCAATTTCCATAGGTCAGTTTTGATTTTCTATTATTTTTCTCCTGTCTTATTAGGTATGCAAAAATTGATTTGRTCAGAAGTTATCTAAGAATTGTAAACATTGCTTTGAGTTGGTAACAAATTGAATTAGTACTTGACTGATGTTGATTTGGCTTGTTAATGTATTAGTTGATCAAATCATTAGTTGATTAAAATTTTTAATATAAAGTATAAGTATACTTAAAGTATATTCAGTACAATATTGAGTATTTCAACGGGTCACTAATTCACAAAGAAAATAAGACATGAAAAAATAGGATTTTTTCAATATTTTCGAATAATTACGGAAGCATAGAAAAGTTGACTTCATCAGAGGTTGTGTTTGACATTCGCGACCTTTCGCTTGTAAATATTTTTTCATAAATAATTTAAAATTTAAGTTATTTCTCCAAATTTTTTGCGATAAATTTAAAGTATTCCCATTTACTTTCGAAGTCTTCAAAATAATTTTTTGTGCTCGAAAAGTATTTAATTTACTGACTTCAATTTTATGATGTTCACCTTATTAATGAATATTTTTGTAACTTTTTCAAAGTGAAAAAAAAACTTCTTTACCTTTTTCAGTTAAGTATTTACCCAAGCTGCAGTAGTTATCATAATTATCAGTAGTCTAAAATTTTCTAGATAAGATTTTTGTTTTTTATCTCTTACGAATAATTGGAATTGAAATGAAACAAATCTTTCTCCGTAGAATTATTCTGGATTTTGACCAACCTTTTCTGTTTATTTATGATATTGATTTGAACGCGCAGCAATGAAATTCGCTTAAATCCAGCAAAAGCTATCGACGACTGACAAAAGAGATTGTTTTCGAGATAGCAATCGTTGAACTCCAATTTTTTAGAGTGGGAAACTTCACACATAAAAATTTCGATTAGAAAATTTCAGACAAATTGTTGATCTTTATAAATGGTTTAAAATTTTTCGTTTAAATAAAACATTTTTAAATAAATTTATTTAAATTTTTTCAGATTTACTCTAAATGCCTGTACTGGTTTCTAAATTAAATAAAATTGAGATTTTAAAATTGAGATTGAGTGTTAAGTGAAGTGAAAAGATTTTATTCGACACGAGTCTACATAAGTTAATAATTCCATTTTAATTTATTGTTGTTGTATATTTTTGAATATTCTTCATATACTTTAAAATATGATAATTTTTAAACGAAAACTTTTCTCCATTTATAAATGCCATTTTTAATTTTTGAATTTTTAAGCTAAACTAAACTTTATGATGAGTTGTTTTTCTAGACTCAAAGGTATTGTAGAACAATCATTTGACTTTCTTAGAAATAATTCACTTTGAGATAAAATAAATTAAAAGCTAATGCACTTGAGCGTAACCGATACACGAGTTATCTCGCAGTGATAAATTTAGAATTTATGAATGTTTGTTGCTAAAGAGCGCATTAAAGGAAACAAATTTTTGAGTTTATCCAGACTTCCAGATTTTGAATTAAAATTCAAGAAAAATAAGATAAATTTGAGAATGAAAATGTTGATTGTAATTTACTAATTGTGTTCTTTAAGCTAACGATTCGAAGAATAAATCAATTTTTAAAATTTTGTATTACACGCTTCGACTACATCGCAAATATAAAATGTAAAAACTGAACTTGCGCAAAGCAAATTACAATTTTGGAAAAATGTTTGCTTATGCGATAATTGGTGGAGAGATGCTAGCTGGCTCGTCTCTTCAATGCAAAATATTACTTTATTTTATAAAAGAACACCATTAATAACGATACCAGAACTTAGCTAATGTCTGAACTTATCCTTAATGGCTTCGAGGAATCAGCGAGTTTTAAATGAAACGCTTAAAGATTGCATAGCAATCTCGTTTAACAAACAAACTATAGCTTGCGAATTATTTTTTAATCACAAAAAAAATCGCATTGAAATTATCTCTTTTATTTGCTCACGTTAATTCAATATTTGTAAAGTTTGTTTTTGAAAAAAGAATAAGAAAATAAAATAAAAAGCGAGTGTGTTGTGAATTTTTCTATTAACAAAATGAGCATTTCTCTTTGCATTGACATTCTTCTGTTTGCAATCGCTTTGAAATTGGATAAGAAAACGCGAAAACTGGTCTTCAATATACTGATGACCGTACGAACAGCATTTATTTAAACCTATTTATTTGAACCATTGAATAAATTTATTCCGAATGGGCCTATTAAACAATGTTTAAATTATTAGATAGACGCTTTCGAAATAAATTTATTCAATTGATTAATTTGTTGAATTTTACGTTTAGATGCTTTTAAATTTTTTTCTCGAACGCTGGTCAAAATTGATGCATTTCTAAGTGATAAGTAGAGTCATGAATTTTGTGTGATCGCATATTTTTTTGCTACCTTAAAATGACTAAACCTTTTTTGTAATTATTATGGGACAATTATAAACCTTCATTCTGAACATTCAAGAAGTAAGTCGATACAACATTGCAAAGGAAAGTGGCATCAAGAAAAAGTAGAGAGTTGTCACAAACTAAGTACCAGGAGCTCAAAGAGATGTTGGTGCTGTTATTTGAAAAGAATACTAATTACAAATCTTACCGAATCTCAAGAATTTGACAAAAGAAAATTTTGAAATATGCGCTTTTAACCACAGTTGCTGTTGAACATAATTATATTTTTAACGACCGTCGCCATGATCTCAAAGAAGAAAGCAGCGAAAAGCTTTTAATTGTTAATTTAAAAATCATTTCTGCTGTCGAAAGATGATAGTGTAATTATGCAATTTGATTAAAAAACTTGATTTTTGAGCACATAAATTAGCACATATCACATCACATATTTTGGTCAAATTTGAGCACATAAATTCCTGTCTCTGGTGATTAGATTTTGAGCGATTGATTCGAGGCAAACATTTTTTTCCGAAATTGTATATAAGAGTGTTGAATTTTTTAAATTTCTTTTTTAATCTATTCCGCACACTTTTTTAGTGGTTTTTAAGTAAGCAATTAAGATCACATCACACAAACAATATTATATCTCGTCAATTGAATTCAATTAAAATTTAAACTGTATGATATATCAACTCATTGTTAGTAAATAAAAAATAAACCAAGTTTTACCTCATCGCAATTAGAGTATTTTTCTAGTAGCCACCTATCGGTAATATACTCAATTCAGATACACACTTTATTACCAAGACCTCAGCCGCGCATCAATGATCGCATCAAAATGAATTCGATCTTAAAGATTTTAGCTTTAAGCACTTAACCTTTGATATGTTCGGATTTTCGCAAATATGTTTTTAAAACAAAATAAATTTATCATAAAAGCGTGTATCTTGTTTGTGTATTATTGTTATATAAATCCTTTTATAATAAGTTTATTGAAATGTAGTGAAAAATGGAGCGAAATAAGCTCATAAACAAAGTGTTTTCTATTTTACGGCAAAAACCTTTGTTGGGTTTTACGATCAAAATTGTTTTGATCTCATTTAAAACGATGCGAGTCGCTTCATTAGCTTCGAATTCGGATAACAAAATAATTTCATTCATGCTGACTTTTCTAGTTAAAATAAATTGGTGAAAACATTTTATTTTCAACAAAATAATTTGAAAACACAATTTAATTTGAAAACAAGTGACATTTAAAAATTAGATTTTATTTTGTTTCGTTGCTTTCGCAGTGAAATGCAAAGAAAATGCGAAAGCTAATTTTTAATTCTATTCACTTTTTTATAGCTGAAATGTAAAGAATTCATTTGATTTACGCTCGCTTGACGTTCAGTAATTTAATATGAAATTAATGTAGCTTTTAAAGCAAAACACATATTGTTTTAGAGCATCGATAAAGCAGCGGCGAAAGAGTTGAGAGCGATGCGAGGCACGAATTAACGCATTTTTAATTCGAGTACATTTGATTCGAAACGAGGCCAATTGAAGCGAGAAAACTCCATTTATTGGTCGCTAGCATTGCACGAATCTCGGAGACAATCGATTTCTATTTAAGTCCGAATAAATGCTTTTTTTACTCATTATTGACGGTGAAAAATAATCAGCAGTCGCTGCTTCTCATTCGCCCGCTTTTCTCAATTTTGCTGTGCAATTAATGTAACGTTTGGTGTAATTGATTATCGCTTTGAATGCTATAATCAAATAATCGTGTGTTTACACTATATTCAACTTAAGAAGCGTATGCTTTTTGATAAGAACGAGATAGGAGAAGCGGCGAATGGTGCACAGATACAAGAGTGCGATATGTGTTCCTCTCATCTCGGCTCGGTGATAATTTTTTTAACGTTCTAACTGAATTCGGAAATCAAATATTGCGATCAAACGCTGGGGAAAAAAGCGGCTAAATTGACTCGCTTGATTGTGACAGGAGGAATTCAGTTACATTTAGGTAACGCATTTACTTACAGCTGAGCACATTGAGTAGTTTTTACCACATAAATCATAACTTAATGGCCGCGTGCACTACAAAAGCAATGATAGTTCTTATTGTGACGTTCGAGTTTAATGCTAAAAGTAATCCGCTTTAAAATCTCTTTTCAACTTTTGCCGAGCTAATAGCGATTTTCAGAAACGAAGAACAAACGCGGTAAAAACTTTCTCTCGATTCTCGTTTACGCAATGTCGTGTTGTGAAATGATGTTTAATTAAAAAAAAAAGCTTAATGGCAGTTAATTTGAAAAACAAGCGTCGAACAAAAAAGTAAATTTAACGTGAAACAAAGAAAGCATAGAAAAAAGATGAGATTACAGTAAAATAAGTTGATCCTTAGCATCGAATCCCGCTTGTTGCGAACCATTCTTTACTCTAAATTTATTGCTCGATGCAATCACTTTTCTTTCGATCGCCGTTTGCAAATCGATCGCCATCACTTGAAAATAGTTGTGCGCCTCGAAATTTACACAAATTCGAATATTTGACATGTTCACTCTGACCTCACCACCATACGAATTCACGCTAAACGTGTATTTACCGTGCACTTTTGAAACGATCACATCGCCTGTTTGATGCTTGTAGCGTATGAGTATGCTGCCGATTTGCCAAATTTCTTCGGCTCTACCGTTTTCGGCACTACTATACACATGCCTTCCTACATCTGAAATCGCTCGTTGTCGCGCATATTCATTACTCAGCATGTCCTGATAGAAAACCTCTGTCGTGAAATCGTAGTTCATCTTACGAAATCTTTCAGTAGTCGATTTACAACCAGAATTATCGACGATATAAACCAACGAACGGTTATGACTTGTGAATGTAATACCACGGCGAGAAATTTTCGCCACTCGTGTGCCAGTGGTGATGTTTATCACTTGGTCTTCCTCTAGTACGCAGCCGGAAGGATGAAGCACACCGAAATTTTCACCATTTTTACTCACAGCAACCGCAATACGATATAACGGGAAAAGCACGCGTACCGAATGGTCAACCGTGATATCAACCCTCACATTTTGATTGACTGCTAACGAGATTATGTTTTCTGCGGTAATCATTGGCTGACCAATGATAAAATATTGGCACTCGTTCTGCAGGGGGAATTTTTCTGGTGTTTGTGCTGTTGAAATTCCAGAATTCAAAATAAAGCTGGTGTTCGATGGTTGATCGAGCTTGATGGCGTAACTTTGGCCAGGCATCGTTGAAGTTGTTTGAATCGTGAACGGATAATTATCACCGCAAGGGGTTCCACCAAAAACCATTTTCTCTTTGTTCGATTTCTCCTCACTTGGTGATTTTAAATCGTTTATATCCCAGATTTCCACTTTGTCACCGCTTGCGGCTGCTGGTACTTTCACAGTCAACAGGTCATTAAGTTTCCTGTGCTCATTTTCAGTTTCATCGCAACACACAGCAGTTTGAGTTTTGTTGTTGTTGACAAGCTGCTTCTTTTCCTCTTTGCTTCTACTCATCCATTGATAAACTGTGCATTTATCTGCGTTATTGTTTAATGATTGAGATGATTTTTGTTTACAGATATTATTAGGCGTTTGTAAATTTCGTTCTTGTTTTCGTACTTCTTTCGGCGATGGCTGAGTGGATAGAGTGGGTAGCGATTGAGATTGCCGTTCTTGCTCTGGATAGTGTAGCTTTGACTGTTGTGTTTCCGACTGCGGCGGTTTCGATAGCTCGCTCTCAGAAAGCACGGCTTGTGCAAATCTAGTGCTTAGCAAATTATCCACAAGCAAACGATTGTACTCTTCGGCAATTTGGTGAAAGTTATAATATTCGCTCAGATGGTGAAGATTTCGTTGATAGAGAAGGTGTGCGCTCAAACTAGCGTCGTTCATTATGTTCGGGACTTTATCCAAATGCGTCAGTGAATCTAATTAGAGCATGCAAAACACGGTTGCTTAATTAAGGTGTTCAATTCTTTTTCTTATTCATTACGCACAAATACCTCGTTTAAATGAAACAAGATTTCGATCTTTGCTTCTCGTCTCATTTGCCGCATTTTCTGCCATTGCTGCATTTGTTTTGCGCTTTGATCTCGAGCTTCTTCTTTTTGATTTACTCTCTCGATTCCTGTCACTTTGGTTTTGTGCGCCGTCCGTGTTCGAGACGATCGCTGCTTTTGATAACATTTTTTGCTTTGATTTTGATTATTTGTAACAAATTTTTAACAAAATAAACGTGCGAAGTGAACAAACTTTTTGAAAAATCAATTTAAACAATTTTCCTTTTCTTTGCACTGCATCCAGAATTCGAATTTCGAAATCAGAAGTCTCACTGCTTCCAACAACAAATACCAACAATAGGTTTAGCGTAAGCGCTGCGTGATTGTTACCTCGATTCGCACTAATCTGAATTCAAGGGGCAATAATTAGGCAGCAAAAGGAAGAAGGCTCGAGAAAATCGCTAATCGAGATTAGAAACAAATTCAGGCTGAATAGAAATGATTAATCGCATAATAGATTCGAATTAAAACAAAAACGAATGGCTTTGGCTTTAATCATTTCGTTTATTGGAGAAATAAAATTGTTTTATGTGATGGCAAATTTTTTCGTCAAATTCTTCGCACTCACTTTTCTCGCTATTATCTTTAAAAATGAGAAGCTCATAAATTTTTATTTCACATAAAAATGCAACGAGAATAAAAATAAAATTTTAAAACGATCATTATAAAGGCTGTCGACGAAATCGCTTTATCTAGAGCGAAAAAGGCTCTTATTCGAAGCAAATATGTTTAACTTTATTACTATGCGAAAGACGTATTTTCACACTGCCACAAGTCTATGTGCGTGAGATTTTGTTTTCTTCCGCGGTCTGATCCCTTTTTCAATCCATTTGCGAGGTTTCAAACAAGCGTAAACGATTCAAACCGAGCAAAAATGTTTTGAAAATTTTTCACGCGGTCATATCATTACGATGCAAAAGATTTTCAAAATTTTCTCAATTTTTTTCGCTCTTCAAAAACATTTAAAGTATGAATAAAAATTTTTGCGAAAGATTGATCGACTAGCGTACAGCTTTAGAAGCAGTTTTTTTTCTTCGCAATTTTATAATTCGACATTTTTGTGTGAAAATTTTTCATTTAAAGAAGCAGTGAAATTGTTAGCCATAAAAGCGGTGCTCAAAACTTTTTAAATTAATATCAACGTTTTTTTTAAATAAAGTGCGTACGAACAGTTCGCTTCTAAAGCAGTGAATTAAAAACACTTTGCATCGAAAATGTTTTGCGTTTATTACTTTTCAATAAACAAAAAAATTTTCTATCGAAAGCTGCAGAGAGCAGATAACTTTGCGTTTTGAATACATTTCGCGTTTATTCTATAAAGTAAATGCGAGTTTTAAACAAATTTTCAAGCGCAATTTTGAATTTTTTTAAAACAATTTTTTCACTAACCAATTTCAATAAACTTCGTTTTTCATTCCACTAATAAGAGTTCCACTTTTGAAAAGAGATGAAAAATTTGGTTCGAATCAATTTTTCTCTCTCTCTCTCTTTAATAGAAGCATAGTTCAAAAGCTTTTCAAATTGAATGAGAAATAAATGCGAATACTAGAAGAAAATAAAATAAATCTTCGAATGCCAACAAGTAGATTAAATTTAATATAAAAATTTAATTTAATGAGCTCATCTCTTATCACGAGAGAATTTCATATTCTCTTTTCGCCCACTTTTCACTTTCCAAAATACTGAGCGAACTTTTTTCATTGTCATTTATTAATAAAATTTCGCAAATTTTTCATCAACAAAAACAATTATTTGATCTCATTAGTATTTTCATTATTTTGAGCGAAACCGAATTTAAAGTAATAAGCTAATTTTGAGAAAAATAAATTTATTTAATTTGAAAATTCGCTTTCCAAATTACATTTACAAGTTAAATTTCATTTGACATGTTTCACTGATTCCGTTCTTCACTAGTGCTAAATCTAAACATTTTCACTTTTCACATTCGCTATTAGTCTTCCAAGAAAATTATGCTTTTTGAAATGCTTTGCAATTTAATCTTAAAATGAGTATTTAACATATCTCTTCTTGTTAAGATATGTTAGTTAATAAACAAATTCAGAACGTTGTACTTTTCGTGCATAGTTGAGATTCTTACCATAAGACATTTTGATCAAATATGATTCTGAGATAACTCGAAAGAGAATAAATGAAATTTTTATGAACATTCTGTACGATCCCGATTTCAAATTAAGTACGTAGATAGAACTTCATGTTTACGTTAAGAATTACCCCATCATAGGTGAGACTTTGTGTGTGAATCAAGTTACATGCGTGCAAACTTTAATGATAAATAAATTAATTTAGATTTAATAATCAATCTTTTTTAAATAATTTTTTTTTTAAATTGCGGAGAAAATCTCAGCCGATTTCACCCATTTTGTTTTAAATGAAAGAACTATTCAACTCTTGTCTTATGATAATGCCAATATGTCTGATAATTCTCTATGAAAGCACTGAAAAGATTGTGTTAAAGGTTTTCTTAACATAAATAACGAAAGAGATAAAAATAAAAAATTATAACATTCTTTCTTCTGGCTTTCATTTAAAACAAACCGGGAGAAAATTGGTCGGGATTTCAGTACGCAATCGAAAAAAAAACGAAATTTTTCGTCATTAACTTAATATTAATGTTTCGCGAATAACTTGCTTCAAGCGCAAAACTCGCAGCTATAATGCGGTTAATTCTCAATATACACATGAAATTCTATCTTCATTCTATCTCAAACTCTTGTAAGTTTCATTGAAATCGGAATCGGACAAGAAAAGTAGGTTCCTTGTGAGTGTTCAATCGTACTTGCCTCATGTATTGTGAAATAAGGCAACGAAGTAATAAAATATTCAACTGTTGAGGGAGTAAAACAGAGTGTGGAAAACGATAACATCTTTTATTTCATTTGATTAGCAAAATTCAGGTATAAATTAAATCGTGGAAGAGTAAATAATATTATAATAGATAAAACTTTTAAATGAACCAAAATTGAATTTATTCATGTCGAAAGCGCTTATCTAGCAATGCATTGCGAAGCACGATAAGCCTTTTCAAAATAAATTGAAAAAATGAATTAATAAATGAATTGAATTAAAATCCGTTTCGATCAGGCAAGTTTTAATTTTCTATTTAATTCACTTTAATTTAAGTAAATATTCTTGAAACGAAAACTTTGTTTTAACACGAAAATCACGATGCAAATAAATTGATTGAGAGAAGGATTGTTGTTTTGCTTTAATTTAGATTAGGCGAAAGCACAAACAGCTTATTGAGAGAGTTTTTTTTTACTTCAAGGCGTCTACTTAAGTTTATCAATATTTGCACTCACGTTGGTGTATATTTATGGTAGATTTTAAAGAATTCAACATTCGTAAAAGCTCGCGTACGCTTTAAAATATACAATGACAAATGCTCGGATTAGTTTCTTCTCAAAGCAAAAATCGTATTTCTTCGTTTGTCGCAAGTTTTTCAAATCAGATTACAGTGGTGTAAATTTTCTTTATTCAGTTTACATTCTTTACCTCTCTAACTTTTCGCGCGCGGCTGATCACATTTCATGCTCAGTGCTCTAGAGTATAACACGGCACGATGTCGATGGTCAAGAGACAAAAGAATAAGAGGCAAAAACGCAATTTCCTTGAGAACTTTATTTGGCTGCAGAGTTAAGCGACAAAAAATGAAACGCAGTTTTCATAATTTTAATTTAAATAAACGCGCTGTGATTTGATCTAATCACTTCAATAATAATTTACAAGACGCGAAGAATTTTGATTAAACTCGCGAACGCCAATGATATGAAAAATTTGTGTCGCGCTTATGAACTTCATATCACAAATCATTTAGTTTGAGGTTTTTCAAAAAAGCTTCCGGCATTTAAGTAGAGTCCGATTTGACGACGATAACTGCATTTTCACATTTTTATCTAATAGCTGAGCGATCGTTTTTTGCTGCTCGTTAATTTCCATTGCTCACACAACTCGCACATTTATTTACAATGCGCAATTAGTATTCGCAATTATGCATTTTTAACGCCATCGTAATTGAGGAAAATAATTAACATTTACGCGTTTTTGTTATTTGCTACTTTTTTAGCCGAAGTTTGCCGCTAAAAAAAGCTCTCATTTGCTTTTTGTCTTTTCTTCTCTTTTCTATGCAAATGTATTGCAAATAATAACTAAAGTTTTAATGCATTTTCGAACTCATTTGTTACGTTGTGAGTGCATTAACTTAATTTCGCTTTATGCTTTTTTGGCACACTTTTTGCACTTTCAAGAAATTTAAAATCTTTTCCGTTTCTCTTTAAATAAAAAAAGTTTAAAAAGCAAAATCGATCATAAATTTTACACACACACACATACGTACACCACATACATATTCGTGTGATTTTTGTCTACCTCTTTTTGCTCTTTTCTCTGTCTTTTCGCTGATTTCAACTGTTTTGAAGTTCGGAGAACGCGAGTACAGCGAATACTTTCTCTAAATTTAAAAAGCAAATTTTTGCTGCTATTCTCCTCTTCATTTCTTCTTTTATCGTATGTAATGCTCGCGGAAAAACTAAAACATACGAAAGAATTACTCCAGCAAGAAATTGTATTCGAATATTTCTCTCGTCTTCGGCACAATTTTATATATTCAATCAGCTTTTTGTCAAATTCAATTTTCTAACTCTCATTCTTGTACAACTTTCAATTCACACGCGTTGAATAGCGATGAGTATAGCGATGATCGAAGCAGAGCAGAAATCAATCGATGGGACGCTTTTTTGTGAACAAAAAAAAACGAAATGCACAAAAGCTGAAATTTTCAAATAATTTCTGCGCTCTTTTCTCGGCGAAGATCGAGGCGAGAAGCGAAGTTGAAAGTTATTCATTGTGTAAAAAAAATCGATTAGAAAGAACATAGTTTTCGTTTGAAATTTGCATAGAGAGTGCGATAATTCACTTTTATTGAATTTGTTGATATTGTTATTTTATTTTATTTTTTCCTAAAGGTTGCTTTTGCAAATAAATGCGCGAATAAAACGAGAGAAAACTACTTTTGAAGCGAAAGCGAAGCGAAAAAAGATTTTTTTATTGAAGAGGAAGAAAAAGTTTTTGTTTTCTCTCTCTCTCTCTCTCTCGAAACGAGAAGAAAATAGAGTGAGAAAGTTTAAATGACGACAAAATTCAATTTAATGCGTTGTAACGAGTGCTCAAAAATAGTGTAAACGTATACGACAAGTGGTAATCGCAGCTATGAACTGCGCTTCTATACTTTCATTTATTATTTGCACAATAAGTTGACAAGCGTTTGAAGCGGCTCGCGTTTTGTTGCTTCTTCTAAAATTTTTCGCGAGAAAAAAGAAGGAGCGAAAATAGGAAATAAGTTTGCTTTTATTGCATACATTTGATACATTCCCCTGAAAAAAAAGACAATCGAATGCATGGAATAAAGCGGAGAAAGAGAATCGCGAAGAGTGAGATTACTCGCTGCTCTTCTTTTCGCTCTCCGCTCTCCGTGAGGATCTTATGATTGTTTTTAAGCGATCTCGCCTCTACATTCACGATACGCATTGAACAAAGCATCATTTACTTTTCTCACTCGTTTCACTTTTGTCCAAATGTCACTTATAGTTTCTTCTACTTTTCCCGCTATTATTGAAGTTAATCCGAGAAAAAAAAACTTTCGATACATCAATTTCCAGATTTCGAAGATTTTTTAGAACGAGAAGCGATGCTTGCGAAAGAGTGTCGCTCAAAATTGTCGTTTTCATTCATTACATTCGCTTCGCTTTCATTTCGCGCTGAACTGAACGTAGAAAAACCGATCGAAAACTAAGTTTGACAGAAAAGCGAAAATTTTAAAAAGCAGAAAAGCATTATTTAGATAACATCCGCGTCGTGAAACAAAATTAACTCTTTGTCACTACACTTATGGTGATAAAATTTCGAATTCAAATGTTCGAATTGCTGCGTTTCGCTAATGATCGATGCGAGTGTGAATGCGGACAGCGATAAGACCATTTCGATAATTGCATAAATCATTTCGATAAACAGCGAAGAAGTGCCCGGAAGACCAGAGATTAATGATGGTACTTCGATATGCGAGCGATCTACGTCGTGCTCGTTGCTGCTACTCGCAGCGAGATGCAACATCACAATTGTGGTTATTGTGCGAACGGTCAGCGAGACCGTCAGTATGATACCGTAAGCTAGCAGCATACAAAAGTTGTCTTCGAACGCGCCAATCAAGCCCATCGTGGCCGATCCAATCGCAATGAACGACGCGATCATATAGGAGCCAGCTTTAAGGCAGGTATACGCCGTGTTTGACCAAAGCAGCCCGGAAAAGCCAAACGTGAATACAACGATGCCGATTAGCAGGTACAGAGCACAGGCCACTTTCACGATTATTTTTGAAATTTTATAAAGAAGTACTTTAAGCGGCTTCATTTTTTAACAACGATCGTCCACGCTCGCCCGCATAAGCGTAATAGAAACGATCGAAAGAGTTGAAAAAAATTATGCAACTTACGAGGTATCAAAAAAAGTGAAAAAGTGTTTCAACTTTTGTCCTAAAATCGGCGTTATATCACTTCTTCGAGAGCGGAAATTCAGCGAAGAGTTTTGAAACGATTAGCGAGCGATAAAACAATCGCTTTTCGGAGGTCGAACACCACTCGGAATAATAAAACTCGAGGCGCACATTCATGAAGCTGAGTATGCGTTTCGATGTGTAGAAAAGAGTGAAGAACTCGGAATGAAAAGTTGTCGAGTTTTGCGATGAAAGTGGTAGTTTCTGCACTCCTCTCACTCTTCTCGCTCACACTCTTCTTTCGCTCACATCTTTCGCACTGAAGAAAAGTATAGCGAATTTATCCTCCGTTTATAAGTTTCTATGGATACCGAAAAGATTTTGAGGAGCCTCTAAGTCGGCGTTTCGATTGATGCGTAAATATATTCGATGAAGAAGAAGAAGAAGAAAAAAAGTTTTTCAGGTCCTTATCGTCCCATTTTCTTCTATTAGTTCATCACTGTTGGTCACATCATTAGATCTTTCCTCTCTTTTGTCGACGCCATCATTGCAAACTATCAGTCTGCGTGTGTCATTTCAATGTTTGCAATACTCTGTTTATACTTTGCTTCTATAAAAACACACACACACTCACATTTCCTTTTCGTTTTTACTTTTGCGAGGAAGAGAGAGAGAGAGTAAAAAAATATTCAATTTAATTTTACTTTAAATCCGTTTAAAACTTCACTTTTTTCGCTATCTCTTTCTTTCTATTAAATTACATCGCGAACTGTTGTTACTTTTTTTGTTCGCTCGAATTATTAATAATTTCTTTCATCTTTTTTCTTTTCTATTTCGGCTGCTGCACACTGCGAGAAACTCAACAATTCGCTTGACGCTTGTACTCATTTATTGTAAAATGAAGCATGGAAAAAATTGCCATTTAATCACCCGTTGCATATGTTCACAACAGAGCAGACCATACACACAATTCGTCTTTTTCTCATTTCGCTTTCTTTTATTTCCAAAATTTTTTATCATTCAAATTTATTGTTTAAAAAAATTTCTCCTTTTTTTGCCATAATCCAAATAACAATTTCGTTTAGTTTCGATCGTTTGCATTCGCTTATATTTGCTTTTGTTGATAGAAAGCATATTTCTCGAAAATCTTCTTTGCGTTTTTTTTATTCAAATTTTCACAAACATCGAGTATAAAATTTTATTATTTTTCATTTGTTTGCTTTATTCGCGAAAAGGTTTTTCGTTCAAATAAAAAGCAAAATTCAATTTTTTCCGCTTTCGTATTAAAACAAAACGCGATCGACGGAAAGCGAGACGCATTTCGTCGTGCTCGCATTCAACCAAGTTTTGTTTATAAAGAATTTCTCGAAAATTGATTGCTTTAAAAAAAAAATTACGCTCTTTGAAAGTCAAATTAAATTACAGAAAACTTCGTTTATACTCTCACAACAATTGTTTTCCATAACTAAATCTCGTTGCTTTAGCGGAAAATTTAGAGAAAATAGTTTGCAACTCTAAATATGTTTGCACAAAAAGTGAATGCGAGCAGGTGAAAGTGAGCCAATTCTTGCTCCACTGTTTTACTTCTTCATTGGTGGCTGCAGCGAGAACGAGAAAGGAAGCAGCGATGAAAGAGCGAAGAATGAGCGAGCGAGTCTGTGATCGAAAGCGAAAGCGTGAACAGCGTTATCCATCATTAAGCTCGGGTATTGAAGTGTTGCATTCGAGTGGAGTAGTGATCGTTGTGAGCAGAGATGAAAAGCGAATTGAATACATGTACTGTACGAGTGCACATATTTTATATGCGGTTGTGTATGGTTTTCGGCTCTTTCTTCATTACCTATAAAGTAATTCGGCGCACGAAAAAAAACGCAAAATTCGCGCTCTCAACGATCAACAATGCCCACTACCTCACTACCCTTGGGAAACGCTTGCGAATATCTACGTATTCTCGGTTCGGCGGCATCACCGCGTTTGATCACTTTTGCGAGATGACAAGAACACATTGCGAGCACTAATTCTATTATGCCGATACACACGGAGGCGACTACGGGTCTCAGTGCGATACGATTGCGACTGAAATGCGTCGAATGCATAATTAAAGTGGCGTAAACGAAAAGACATTTGGTGAAACAGGCCAACACGGCCAAGTAGCCGTACATGTCGAGCAGACGGGGACTCTCCATGTTTGTTGCCACACAGCCAATTAGGGCGATTACCAAAATAAACACTCCAAAAATAAGCAACACTGAGCTTGAACCGACGCAAGGAAAGCGGTCGCCTGGACTTTTCGCAGCCTCAATTTCTGTTCTATTATCTCTGTGGTCGTCGTTCGCTCGCTCGTCTATCGTTTCGTTCGAGGATAATGTCGCATTTAGTAGCCAGCGGCGATCATCCGGCGGTTCTTCTATACCAATCAAATGCACTACTGCGTGCGTTATTATCCACAACGCGATTATAAAATTTATCGAGTTTATCGTTAGCAGAGTCCATTTCAGCGCGTTACGTGAAGCGTACGTAGCCATTGTGTGTAATTAACGCGATTTTCGTCGTATTATTATTTGGTCGATACGCAGTAACCACTCGGTTCGCTCGCCGATTCTGCGATTACTTTCGCACAGTGACGAGAAATTCGCATTGAGCACGAAAAGTAAACACAGAGAAAAAGCTTGTTTCCGTTTTCAGGCACATACGAAGTTGAAAAGCTTAAGCGAAGTAAAAAAGCAGCTAAAAGTGAACAGAGCGATGAGAAAACAAATACTGAGCGAGCAAAACGTTAAAAGCCGTACGCAGATAAAGTTGACACTTAGCGTCAACTGTGAAATATTTTTGGATTTGTTTAGAGAATGCGGAGACTGAATCTAACCTCACTCGGCATCCTTTCTGGTGCGCCGAAGAATTCTGAAGTTGTCGCCGTCTCTCGCTTCATCACTAGCCTACGGAAATTGTGCCGCGACTTCTTCATTCACTGCGTAAGCTTCGTCGTCAGTTTCGCTTTAATTCATCGCGTCAACTGGCATTTCGATTGAAGAGCTTTATTTTCATGTCGAATGCCGAAATAATGGTCGAGTTTGTGATGAATGCCAGAGCGAAGCAAGAGACACGCAGCGAAAGCGAGCACTTTGATCCTCCGGAATATCGCCATCGATAATTTATTATTCTTTCGAACGCCGCTCCACTGACGCTGTACTGGCAATGCATGCAACACAATTACTCTTTGCTTCTATTCTCCTAAAATGTTTATGACCTGCGTTCATTACAGTAAACTTAGCATAAATCGCTTTACGCTTGCATTCACTATTATTTAAATTGTATTTTAAACAACATTAGAGTAGCGTTCATTTTCGAAGCCATTTCTTTGTTTGCTTTTGCAAACGTTTTGCGCAATTTTGCACCAATTTTAACGTGAGTTTTAATGAGAGAAGCGCTTTTCGAAACCGAGCAGCAAAAAACTAAATTAAATTCTCTCGGCTCAAGCGCGCATTAAACTTTATGTACGCGAGCGCTTGTTTACGAGAAAATAAGCGCTCGAATTTGTAATTACCGAAGTTAATTAAGCTTTACTAGCGCGAGCTAAACTTAAACCGAAACCAATGAAGTGCGAGTATTCAAATTTCTCAATGCGCGGTTTTAAATTTCGAGATTTTTTCTATTCAAACTTCGACTCGAATTTTTCGATCTTCGCAATTAAAGCGTTCAAACTGAAAATTAACAATCGCTCAGCGCTCACAATTTGGTCGTTTCGTCTTCTCGCTGTTCATCTAAAAATAATTTATGACCAAGCGAGTTTCGCGTGCACATTCGCGATTCTCGCTGATATATCGCAATCGCATATAAAAACAGCAGCGTACAGAACTCAGTTTGCCGATGTTTGTTGTCACTTCATTTGCGTTTTGCGAAAATACGAGCGAACTTCAATGAAAGTTGTGTGACACAAATTCAAAATACTCGCGAAGTTATATTTAAAATAGAAAACGGTGACGTTTGTTTTCTGAGCTCTTTTTTCGCTTCGCTCGCGAATCGCATCGAAAGCTTACAATTCAGCTTGTTAGTGCAACGCTGCTAAAGCTGCATGCAATGCACACATTTTAATCTATCGAAATTATGTTAAGGCGAACTTTTTTCTGCTTAAATACGAAAACTGATATTTCAAAAGTTTTTCTAATGTCAAATACTGCGATATGTCTTTTGTTCAATTTCGATTGAATTTGGTTTTACATCATTTTCCACTTTTTTTTCTCTATCTTTGAATTCTTAAAGCGAAACTCTGCGATACTTCGAGAAGAAAGTATAGGCGACAAAGTTGACAATGTCGCGTTTCTTCTCGACGATGCTACATTTCGATTTGAGAGTGAAAAAAAGCGCATTAAATCGGTGTTAAAGCTTTTTACACTTTTGCTTCTTTTCTCATCTCGTTTTCACTGCGTTTTTGCAGCGCGAGTGTTAACCAAAAAACCGCATCCGAAGCGAAAGAAAAGCAAAAAGATTTGCTTGTAATAATTTGGCTGCGTGTTTATCCCACACTTCATTTCGAGCGAAATAAAAAAAGTGTTGAAATGTAATTTAAATGATTATGCGGTTTGTTGAAATTTTTAGCACGAAATACTCGCTTCTATGCGATTAATCGCCGAGAAAAGATTTTATTCAAGAACTCGATCGCTGTGCATTCGCAAAATACTTTTAATCACGCGTTTGCTGCTAGTTTTATGCTCTTCGTTTAACGATGAAATGATCGAAAATATCATTTGATGCAAATTCGTACACAATAAAAACGTAGAAGAGAAGCGTTTTCGTGCGAGTTATGAGTTTAAGTTCGCATTAGCGCAATTTCCTCGACAATTACCGTTTTTCGCTCTCGAATCCAAATGAAAGCTTGTTAAAGTAAAGTATTAAACATAAATTGCAACAATATTCGCTTTTCCGCCGCTGCAAGTTCATAAAACAGCAGCGAAATTGTTCCGAGTAAGAACGCAAAATTTTAGAAGCGTCGTCGCATTAAGCGAAGAGCAGAGACAATTTGTTCAATAATGTTACGCACACTTTGTCAAATTTATTTCTCAGCGCTCATAAACTGTAAAACGACGAATCTTGCATTCAGCACGATTCATTTTCATCATTTACACAGCGAATGCGAACGGAAAAAAAGCGAAGTTTCACGGTGTTTACGCTGCGGCGTAAAGCGAGAAATCTGCGAAAAGAGCGACGACGATAATGATTGCGGTGTCACGTTTTTCTCGAGTCGAGTGACGCGAAAAAGAAATTCAAATTCTTAATTATGAATATCGCCGTGATAAATGAATGCCGAGAAAGGGGCGCAACAATCTTATGTCACCAGAAACAAATTGACGTGCATGTAACGAATATCTTTGTAATTTAAGATCAATTAAACGCATTATAAATGATCTCTCTGCGCAAAATGCGCCCAGCGCTGTTCGCCAAGCGAGAATACTTAAACATACTTTCAGCGAATGGTCGATTTTCGATGCTTCGATCGCGTGGAGCAAAAAAAACGTCAAATTATTGTTCGCTGAATTAAGAGAAGAAAGAAAACGAAAAAGCAAAAACAAATGGACACTCGATGGCCTGTCATATAAAGCTTGTCATTTAGTTTTCGGCTTTCAATTAATGGTTATTGAGACGCACGAGAAATTGATCACTGCGCGAATGCATTTTTTCGCAGCGATCGTTAGCGGAACGTGTTTTGAACTCGAAATTCTTTCGCTTCAAAATTCATCTCACATTAATTTGCATTTGCGAATTCTTCTCGTAGAAATAAGCGTTGAAGATGCTGTTTTCTGCTTTATCTTTCTAATCACAAACGCATTTTAATACTTTTTAACCGATAAAACATTTGTACAATTGATCGATGGTTAACTCAATGATTTTTTAACGCGCTTTTCCATAGAATGCAACAAATTTTTTAGCTAACATCTCACATCTTTTTTCCGATGATTTCGGACAATTATTTTCGACGAAAACTCGAACTATGACACAGTGAAATCGGAAGTTTAATTTGTGGTCATTTTGAACTGATAACCACTGCACGCGCGAGGTCTCTATAATACTTACACGACTTAGGGATTAGCATGTCGCTTTTCATCAAGAACGCGAGATGTGTGTGTGTGTACGATGACCATAGTAAGCAGGTCAAACACACTTTATTGACAGCCATAACGAGATCTAAACTTACGATCATCATTTTAAGCAGTAAATGCATCACACACTTTAGCTTTTAGTGTTTATATGCTAAAATTTATTGCTAAATATTCTGACTATGAATACATAACTATGATAAATGCGAATCGATGAATAGAGAAAAATCATCTTTTCACGGTGAAATAAAACTTTGAGCACGAATTTTCACAAATTTCAAAATTATTTATGCAAATTAAGCTTCTTTTATCGATTGTATTTTGAATATTCATTGAAAATTTTAAGTTTGAATTTTAAATTTATGGTTAAAACTTCAATTTATCATCAAATAAGTTTTTCGCAGTGAATTTATTCATTTTTGCATTCATTTATTTCAGAATTTCATTAGAATTTATCGAATGCGAACAATTCAACGGTTGAATGCGATATGATTTTTAATATTTTTTTCGGTCACAACCGAAGCAACTGAAACAATTTGGCTGTTTGTTGTTTTCGACGACGTGTTCTGCCATCTTTCTAATCGAATACTTTCAACGCAGCCATAGACAAATTTCTATGCGAACACACGGCAATCCAGTGAACTCTCAAAACACAATTTAGAAATTTTTGTTTGAAATGGTAGTCGAGTTTAAATTGCTGTAATTTCACCAATTAATAATTTTCAACAATGGAATCACGTACATCCTAATAACCTTTGGCTGTTTGCCTGACCTATTAAACGAAATTTGATGAAAATGCTTTCGTAAAATCCGAAATATGTAAATGCGATAAGCAGACAAACGGATGGATAAGCCGAAAGTAGGGCCATGTTTTCAACGCTCGCGCTAAAAATTGAAACTTTTTTTACAACAAATGTTTGAATCTCGTGATTTTTCCGTTGAATTTTCGAATTTTTCTCTTTACATTTTCGAAATAAGTTGTTCAATGCGACAAACAAATTTTTAGAATTTTATGCATTTACAAAAACTTGATTCTTTCGAGTATTGTTCACATCGAATGATCTTACAAAATGTCAAATGAACACGACGATAAAATTTTAATTTTCGACAATTACGAGATTGAAAATAAACTGAAAGAAGTCGAAATCGACAAGAAACAACCAGCTGCAATCGAAGAAGAGAATGGAGAAGCTCAAAACTCGGTCTTAGAACAAATCAAATCGAAAATAAAGCAAAACAAATTGAAAAGAGCGATGTCGCAATCGATCAAAATCAATGTGCTAAAAAAAGTTAATGAAGATAACAAAGTATTCAGCGTTACGTACGAAAAGCAAGTGATGAATGCACATTTTATAGCGAAAACGATGTTCTCGATTTGCGTCTTATATTTGCTGCTTGGTTCATTGATTGCCGCACTCTCGTTTCAATTGAACACAATCAGTTACGAGTATACAAATTGTAAGCAAGAGAACGAAACATACACTTGCAATCAGTTATTAGAACTTCGTAAAACATTGAAATGTGTTTGTAAAGTTTACTTAAACATTAGTCGAGCATTCTCATCGCAGACATTTCTTTATTATCAATTAGAACCATTTTATCAAACGCAGAGATTTTACGTAGAGTCAAAAGACAGCAAACAGCTTTTAGGCAATCGCCTATCTAAACAATACACAAATTGTCACACTTTAGCATTTCGTAACGCTCAACTTTTAATCGAAGAATATGCACCTTGTGGTTTAATTGCGAATAGTTATTTCAATGATACATTTACATTAGAAAAGCAGCAAACAAATGAAAGTGAAAATGCGTGGCTCCAAGTGCCACTCATTGAAAAAGGCATCGTGTTTCAAGATTTTAAAATGAATTTTCGCAATCCTGAGCCAAGAAGCAACCTTTCAATCGCTTTCAAACACACAGTACAGCCGAAAAGTTGGAGATTCCGCGTGGAAGAACTTAATGTTTATGAAACTGATAATAACGGATATGAAAACGAACATTTGATCACATGGATGGTACCCTCTCCACTTCCGCTAGTTACAAAATTATTCGCAAAAGTCGGAAAAATTGACGATAAAAGTGACTCAGGATCGTTACCAGTTGGAATCTATCGAGTGAATATAATCTACAATTATCCGATCTGGACAAATAGCGCTAAAAAGTCATTTAAAATCGCGAACACAGCTTTCTTTGGACACGCAAATTTGAAATTTGGCTTTTATTTCGTCAACATAGGCTTATTTTTAGCTATTTCCGCGTCTTTGCTTAAATATTTGTACCTCAAGTTTGACAAGAGCACAGAAAATGTGTTAAAACAGTTGAATATTAAAACAAAAACGGCTGATGTGTTCTCTTTTCAACGTAACTTAAATAGAACTTAATCGTAATAAAATATTTTAAGATTTGAATTTTCAAACCTATTTTGTGTTCACGTGTCTAGACATAATAAATCAATGAATGTGGAAGGGTTCAATAAAAAAAGTTGAATGTAAAAAATGTATTACACCTTAAATTCAAATTAAATTATAATTACAACGAATCCTAAACAGGATTTTTTCATCAGAAATTCTTGAAGATTTTAATTTTAAAAAGAAACTATGAAGAGTCCACCTTTAAGAGCATCATACACAAAATTTGGTTTATTTACTATCTAATTTGAACAATTTGAATATCTTATCGCTACGCAGATGGTAAAACATTCTCAATTAGCCACTGGTGATTCGATTATCAAAAAGGTTTGCATTGAAGTGAAAACAAGTTGAACAAATCGTGCAAAAATTTTTCAACTTCTGCCACAAATCGCATCATTTTTATGCATCATTTGCTTTTCTCATTAAATGATTTTAATGTTTTTTTACATTGTGTCAGCATCACTCTTCCGTTCGCATTGTAGCGTCCTAATTTTAAAGTGAATGCCCAACATTTGTAATATCCGTTGCGCGTTTGTTTTTTATTGCTTTGCACCGAAAAAAAATTATTCAATGTTAACTAACTGTGTAGGTAGTTAATAAATGTAAAATACGATGACAAAATTGATATTTACAATTGCATTGACTGCAATATTGATTGCAGTGGTTGCTCCTCAAAATGATTCTATGGTCGAAATTGGATCTGAAGCAACAAATAGTTCACTTTCGGGAACGAGAGGTAAGAATCTAAAAAATTTTCTGTGACTAAATAGTTTTAAAGCTTTAAAAGGACGCTTAAATACCAAGTGCGATAGTGATTCAGAATGTCTAGTGAACGGTAGCCGTTGCGATCCGCTAATTAAACAGTGCAAATGTAAAATACTTTTGGTGCCGATGAATGACAATCGATGTGAGTACTACGGATTCAAAATAAAATGTTTCGATTATCGAAAAGTGAGCTGAACTGCAAAGCAAACAATGAATTAAGCATCTCATTAAAGTTGCTTTGCAGTTAAGCTCACTTTTCGAGAATCAAAACATTTTATTCTGAATCGATAGTACTTCGATCTAAACAATAGAATTTTCAAATTATTTACGCACATTTAGGTTTAAAACCAGCTGCATTGTCAGATGAAACAGTTCATGTTATCAATTACTACATCGATTTGGGAATATCGCTTGGAATACTCGCACTTGCTATAGCATCCATGTTCGCACCAATTAAAGGCACTTTCCTTGGAAAGAGAATCTATTTGTCGGTCAGAAAGAAAGTTCTGAAAAGAAGACAACAACATGATGACACAAACGACGCTTGATTTTTTTTGTCTGATGCAAGTTTACATTGAGTTCAATGTTTGAAAATTTAATCGAAAAGAAATTAACAAAATAATTAATTGAATAAAATTTTACTGGTAAACAGACATTCGACCAAAAGTAGGATTTTCAAATTTTGCTGTTGATGGTTTAAATATTGGATTTTGACTCTATATTAAGAAGAGAAAAAAATTTTAATTATATCGGAAATAAATTGATTTCTCACCGCTTCCCAATTGGCATTTTTAATTTCCTTTTCGAATTTTTCGAATTCACGTTTGTCGTGACAATAAGTGATTAATTTCCAAAGAATCAACGTCAAAAGACCGATGAGTAAAATACCCCCAATAATACTAATGCCAGTCTTTGCAACATTGATCGGTTCGGGACATTGTTTTCCTTTCTGCATGGTCAAAATTGTATTCCGCACGCTGTCTTTGGTGGAAGATATTAGATATTCGTACTTGTATTTGAATAAATATTTGCATCCACTTTTATCTAAAAATTCGCAAAGTTTTTCATCTTTACTCGCTTTCACGCGATCAACAAAGGATGCCGTAAAGTTGGCCTCATCCAGATATCCTTCATCAACTTGCTGCTTTACGTTATCGACATATCGCTCACAATGACCAGAACATGTAGGACAATCTTCACACCATTTACCAGTGAAAGAATCACCTTTATCGTTTCGACCACAAACGCATTTACCACATTCGCAGGTACCATGGCCTGAACAGAGAGTGTTCGTGAACGGATCCATGCATGAATCTTGACTAAGTGGACATTCGCAAGCGGTGCCAGTCCATTTATTTTTGCATACACAACGGCCGCAATCACAAATTCCATGATCTTCACCTCCACAAACTTCGCCATTGTGGCGCTTACAACTGACACGATCGCACTCACAATATTTGCCGTAGTAGCTTTCTCCTTTGGCTTCTTTACATAAGCACTGTCCGCAGCTACAAACACCATTACCAGAACAAGCCTTTGTGTCATTACCATTGTAGCATGAGGCTTGATTGTCTTTTTTGCCCGAATTCAATTCACATTCACACTTTTTGCCATAGTAATTCTCGTGACAAGAACAAACACCACATTCAAAAGTACCGTTACCAGAATTGCATTCAGGACTTTTCAGTTGTTTGTTCCACGGTTTTTCGCATTCACAATCGCAAACTATTTCCAAGTCAATATGCAAATCATCACTTATACTCAATGGCTTAATTTTAATCGTTTGATTGCGTTTTGCTAAGTTTTTCGGGCAAGAGATTACTTCAAGCGTTATATCGAAATCGATGGTATCTCCAACGCGAATATTTCCACAGCGATCGGTTTCTTTAATGACACCTTCTCGACACCCCGTATGGTAAGTAATACGCACGACACCGTCGTCAGTCAAATTATTTTTAAGTATAAGAGTCGATGTAATTTTATCGTAACTATCGCGTATTAATTGAACCACATTAGAGTCCTCGGACAATGGCGCTACGTTAGAACCCTCAATAACGGTGGACAATCGTTTATACAAATTTCCCTTTTCGTTGGTCACGGCGAATATTATGTTTACGTTGTTCAACTGTGCCTGCATGTTTATCTGACTTACTGATGGGTAATCTTGAGTGTTGCTCTCGCTGTAATAGTTGTTAGCATCTAAGTGACATTTCTCGTCATTTGGTATCAAAATACCGGCCAACTAAAATGAAATGAAAAAAAAGTCAAAAACAATATTGTCGAAGAATGAGAAAATTCAATTCAGGTCGAAACCTTGGCGTAAGCTGATACAAGATATAAGTAGAACAGGATTAAACAACCGAAAGCGTTTGAAATAAAAGAAATTCCATAAGAACGAACCTTGCCATCGCCTGCGTAATGAAAGCTAGCATCCGTGGCGTAAACAAGCAATTTGCGCGATTGATTTCGCCATCCAATTCTTTCTTTACAAACAATCGCTTGCATGATCGCGTCTAGTCCGCCTTCGGGACCATCAAGATTTCCAGAAACTTTACTATTTTTAATTTCTTCTACAAAACGCTTCGTGTCTTCGGATAAGGATATATGATTTTTGAATCCATATGTCGGTATACACGTTCTGCAAGGTCTTTTTAACCTGAGTAGCGAGATTTACTTTAAAAAATTAGAGAATTTCTATGGTATCATTGTGAACTAACTTCTCGGGCGTTATATCTATAAATGGCATCACTTGCTTATCGATGAAGGAGCCGAAACCGATCTTAAAGTTTCCCGTTATCTTACGCATTTCAGTAGCAAGTTGATCTCCGAGCTTAGCTAATTTGTCTTTGTGATCTCTCATTGTTCGAGATAAATCCATAACGTAGTAAAGATCGACTGGATAGCCGACAGCTTGACGCACGGTCAGTTTAAAAGTTTGTTTCGTATGAGGTCTTAATTTTAACGCTATTCGTTGCGGTTTAAGCTGAATAATGTCTTTATCATCTCGAACATTAGCTTCGCTTAATTCCTTATCGCTAATGAGTTGTATTTCGTTTAAATGCGATTCATTTTTCGGAAATATGTTAGAACACTTAAATTGTTGAAGATTTTCAAGAGTATTGCACCGAACGCTTTCGAAAGTTGAATCTGCACACCAAAAGCATTCGCCATTTGCCGATATGCAATCACCACATCTTTCCTGATTTATGCATGCGTTCGTTTCAGTTTCTAAACAACAATGAATTGTTTGTTCAATTTCATAGATTTGAACATAAATCGATATAAATAATCAAGATACTTACGTGCAGTCGCAACGAGAATAAGTAAAAAGCAAGAAAATATGAATAGTTTAAACATCCTTAGGTCTTGGGAATGGCGAAGAACAGATAGTTAATCCATAAAATTTATTACAAAATAGGATATATGCGTGTAGGGATGAGGATGTTCAGAAGGCGTTTCATTTCCTTTGCTTCCGTTACCACTTCAATTTCAGTTATTTTGAACGAAAGTGAATCAAATGAAACGATGATTTCATTTATTTGAAAAAAGCTGCTTTCAAAGAAAGCTTTGTTTGTTGGAAGAATGAATGAAAGACAAGAGTTTGTGTTATGCAAATGTTGCTGCGACAGTCGAGAGAAAATGTCGCCGTTTAATAAAAAAGTTGCAATTTTTTTTACATAATTTGAAATTTTCTACTAAACCAAGTGATAATATTTCAAATGTGGATAAACATTGATAAATTCTTTTAGTTTATCAAACATAATTTGTAAAGTCATCAGGAAACGCGAAATGAGTAGGCTGATTTGTACCGAATTTTTCAGATTCAGCTGCTGCATAATCATTAAATGGTGGTAATTTATATCCTTGACTATTTGCATTAATATTATATTCGTTCGCATTTAATTTTAATGCCTTCTGTCTTAAGCTTTTTATTTTTCTTAATCTTTCGACCGAATTCGAAGTGTACGGACTCGAAGGATTGGTACATCTCCACTTATAGACGAGACAGGCCAACTACAATTTGAAACGAAAATTAGTGAACCATAAACGCATTAAATTGCACTTACATTCGCTTGAATTGAGAGTTGACGAACGAAGTGAGGCAACACAGTGTCGGAAACCATCACGGGGTATTTATGTCCGATTAGATCGCTTACTTCAGGTATCGTTTGAAAATGCACACGATTTGTTTGGTAATCAGTAGGGGTTATTACAATACAAACATATGTGAACTGTCCTCGACCCTGAAAGTCACAGAATGAGTTTCAAAACTCCTACCATATAAAATTTACCTTTAGAGTTGTTAAACTGAAATCTTCACCACTGTCGTTGTATACGATAACAACGTAGTCGTTACCTATGTGTTTTTTCTTATTATTTCTCTGAGGATCAGTTGATTTATTTGGTATCAAGGTAGCAACATGAAAAATCACTTGGGTTAACCGATCTTCCCAATAAAACGCGAACTGTCCGTCGCTTCCATCTGTAGTCAATCCACCAAGATATATCTGTTCAGGTTTCACGCTTGACAAACGAATCAAATTTCCTAAACCTTTCAAAAAAGCTGTATAACGCAATGAGCCTGCAGTATTCGACATGATGGTAACGCAGTCTTCAATTTGACCAGGACCGATGTACACAACTCCAATTTTATGGGTTTCATACGGCAAAGTGAAATCGATGACATTGAATGTAGCCGCAATCGTAGGATCGTTTCTCGGTAACAAAATTGGTTTTTCTCCTGCATTCGTTGATGTATTGTAGAAAAATTGTAAAAATACGAACGCAGGACTTAAACCGCTTGATCGAGGAACTGTCCCGGTTGACTTCTGAAACAACGGAAGCCGCTTCAGATTCCCTTTCTGAGCGGGACTCATCACCGAAATGGTGTGAACACGTTCACGATGACCACTGTGCCCTCCTTGTTCAGGGATATTATCCAGTTTTGATGGCGTTTTTTGTGGCGTCTTGCAAGCTATATTAGGAGAAGATGGTTTTAATGGTGACAATGATGGATTACAAGACAGTTCTAAATTGTTCGAATTAGGTGTAGAATTCAAATCTAATTTTAATTTTGTTTTTGAAAAAGAATTCTTCCTTTCAATGCTTTTAACAGAAGGTTTTGTTGGTGACATACATCCTAAAGATGAACTTCGCGCATATGTAACAATTGATGGCGGATCATGAAGACCAAGATTCGATGTTTCGAGTGGCGAATCTAAATCAGACCTTTTACAATGATTTTCAAGAGACTCTTGGTTCAGATATTCCGCTTCTTTATCATTAGGGACCTCATCGAACACTTCATTCTTCTCCATTTCAGGACTAGAACTTGACCTTTTAAAAACTGATGGAGGTGTTGAAAAACTACGTACATCAAAATTGCCGGATTTTCGAAAGTCGCGCACATTGCTTTCTAAAATTGGTTTCTTTTCTTCATATGTATCTTTTTGGTTATAAATGGATGTTAAATCTGGCAATGAACATTCGGTAGCAAATGAGGGCTGGCTAAGTCGATTTTGAATTCTGGTTATCCAAGAAGTATTCCCCGAAGGAGCTTGAATGAGTATTTCGGCCCAACCTTGACACCAGCAACTACAACATTGATCACGAAGTGTAGCACTTCTTGAAGAATTAGATGTAAGCCGAAGATTGGAATCATCAAATGCTCGTGATTCAGGCTTATTGTGATTACTTGAAGCGCTATGTTGATACGAACGATGCCTTTTACGACCGATTTGCGATGACTGCAAATCGGCACTCGTTTCAGATTCACTGCGATATAATTGTGTATGATGAGGTTGTTGCTGACTGCCTGAAGACATATAATGAGCGACTTCATCGTTAGTAGAACAGCCAATTATGTTATCGACCGATTTACATATTTTATTGCACTCCTCGCAAAGTCCATCTTGAGACACCCTCGCATTACAACCACTAGTTGTGATAGTAATTATCTTCTGACCAACAAGCCAGGAACAACACTGTTTTCGATCAAGTATGAAATCAGTGATTGGATATTTCGGTGGCACTGATGAATAAGATCCGAATGTGTATTTTGATAGGAAATCCATGCAACTCTCAATTAACTCGGTGTGAAATGCTTCGTGACTTTGATTTGAAACAGAGTGCAATTGCTGCTTGTTTCCGCCGCTTGCGTTCGTACCGGAGTGTTGCTGATTATCTAAGCTATTAAACGAAAATACTGAAGGAGAAGGCTGATTTGACGAAGGGGATGATGGAAGGTCGACAGTATGCGGGAGCGGACTAACAGGAATACGAGGTGTTCCAGGCAAACGAGCAATTTCGGATGATCTTTTGGGTGTACCAAAAAAAGAGAAAAAAACAAAAACAAAAAAAAACATAAAAGCAAACAAGGATGAAAACAACAAATGCTTACCTTTTATCTACACTCAAGCTACTACTTCTTTTTCGGTCATCTTCGCGCGCATTTTCTTCTAATGGTCGCAAAACGTTTGCTTCCAGATTCTTAAAAGTTAATCATTTATATCATTTTTAAAAAAATTGTTTGATGCTTACTTTAATGATAAACTCTACTAAATGTTTACGATTTGGAAGACGACACTGAAGCAACCACATCGCTATTACTTTGTGAGCCATTGTAACCACATAATCATTAAACCTGAAATTATTTTTACAGCTACAGATGAAATAAATAAGATTTATTTTCTTACTTAAAAGGATTTGTGTAGGGCAATAAAATAGCAAATATACTCATAAACTGATCGCTAGTAAAGCTGTAATAGACTTGCGGCCAAAGGGTTAAATCTGAAAATCAATTACATTTATTACTTTTGCTTCGATTAATTCTGCTTACGTGATAAAAATTCTAATTTTGGAATCGCTAAATTGACCGTCGGCGATAATTTCGATAAGCTCAAAACTACATCTGGTATCGTTTTAACCATTATATCATGCATTTCTGCAATGCATAACATGAGCGCTGGAATACAAATAAGTGGTTGCGTTGTGAAACCGTTTTCCAAACACATCACTAGCCCTCTCTGCAAATGTTTTCTATAAATCGAGTTTTTATATCAAACAAAACGACAAACCTTAAGTTTCATTTCGAGATGATCGTTATATCCAATTAATGAAACAAGATTTGGATAGATCAAACCATGAAATTCGGATTTACATAAAGTTTGATTCGTCTTGTAATAATTCAATAAATTTTTCGAACGGTCATTAATCTGCATAAAAATAATAAGCGAGATAGTTAAAAAGTATAAAAACGAAATCGAGTATAAGCTTACAAGCGATATAAGTGTTTCGCAAAGCGCATTCGCAACATTATGTGTTTCTGTTAAATAAACAGCAGCCTTGTTTTGAAGCAGATTCGGTAACAATTCAAGAATCAATTTCATAATAGTCCAATCTTTTTCTTCTTTTAAAGCTAATATTAAACAATTAAATAATTTATTCAAAGAAATAGATGTCAACGATGACGAGCTATCGGCAGAATTAAATGATGTATTCAATGGAGTCACGTTCCCACTGGTATGATGTGAACCCGAATTACTTTCAGTTATACTATTATCACAATCAGTATGACTACATTTCACTTGTGTGCTATACTTTGTAACACCGTCATGATTAAACCCGATTTGTTGTAGAGCATTGGCACGAAGGCTGAGCAAACTTTCTAAAATCTGAAGATGATAAATGTGTCAGAATGCTATGTATAACATTATAGCTTATGTTACCAAGTGTCTTATTTCTGAGCTCGCAACACCGTTTAAACCATTTTCGTAATGAGCAGTCAAATGATGGATTAATAATTTGTACGAAATAGCGGCAGAAGATGACGGCGCTGCAAACAATTTCTTCGCAAATATAACTATTAGACCATTAACGGCGGCTTTAACATCGCACATTTCCTCTCTATTTTCATTCTCTTCGTCTGAATCTAAACCAGAAGTTGTTTTTCCTTGAAATGGTCGATCCATTATCTGGAACCAATAATGGTAATGAACTTATCATACAGCGGGTGAAAATGACAGCAATACCTTCTTAATCAGGTCAAATAAAGCGGAACATCTCCTCGGGTTTGTACAAAATTCAGCAACTTCCAGAAGGATATCGACGGCAACACAACGGATATCACCTGCACTGTCCTGATCAACATCTTTCAAGTATTGCAACACAACGTTATCCACTAACGTTTCCTGAAAAATGTAAAATATGAAAGTCAAATGTTATATTACATCATTGTGAAAAGATAAACATACTTCAAAAATACAAATATTAGTTTGCGTTTTTACTGTACGATTACTAAGTATCACTGTCTCAAGCATGTTTAGACATATTCTTCTGATTGAAATAGCTTTAGTTGATACAAAGTACGTGTCCAATAAGTTACACAACTCTTTGACCCAAAATTCATTTTTCGGAACAATTGCTTCCGAGCGATATCTGATTAAACGGATGATAGATTCTTCTGGTCTAAAAGGGGAGCACTTTTCAATCACATCAAATAACTTGTGTTTTGCACTCGAGGTCAATTGATGCGAGTCACTCAAATGCTCGATTTCGGTGAGCAAATCATGAATTTGTTTGGGAAAGGGATTTTCAGGTATAAGTATATCGCGTTCCGTCTGCGGTGCGGACATCGCGAAAGTGCTAACAATATGATCACAAATGTCTAAAATGTAGTCCCAAGTTGAGTGTAAAAGACGAGTTTTAATAAGCCTATTGAGAGCTAAAATGATTTCTAATGCGATTAATGGATTGCGACATTGATTTATTTGCTCGATGAAAGCGGCTAAAATGATATCGTGAGTATGTTTCGAAGAGACTGCACCGCGACTTTTGTGTGCTTCCAGAATTTGTTCCACTATCGGTCGCAAAAGTTTTAAGTCCGTGTACGGGTTCACTTCTTCGGAAGCCGCACTATTCGCTACTTGGTGTTGATTACTTTGTTGACTGTCAAACGACGAATCGGTCCTCGCTTGAAAAGCATCTGTAAAAACAAAAGAAAGCGAAAATATCAATCGTGTGTGCGTACAATTGATTATTGTGTTTATTGTTTGTGTGTGCAGATAAAGAGAAATAAAGGCGAGACGTGAGACGTGATCGCACACTGCATACAAAGACAGCACACACGAGAACATACACACACATACACACATATACTAAGCAAACCGTGCGATCGGCAGCCGTTGTCAACGGCCGCGATCGGTCAGATACTGTCGGATACCGTCGCTTACCGTTGTGACTGTTTTGATCGAGAGAAATGTTAGCGAACGACAAGTCGTCGGTGCGATGGTTGTTCCGCGAATGGCATCTGGTCGGGTATCTGATCGAAGCTGCGGAAGCAGTGGTCGTCGCTTCTTTGCACTGTTGACCACCCATTGTTTCGACGGCCGCTCGTCACTCGCTCCGCTCTCGCCTTCACCACTGTCCGAACGCTGTCCGTCGCTGCGTGTGGCCGGTGTCGTTCACTGATTGCGTGAGCCGCGAATCGAAATCGCTTTCAATCGAAACGATCGTTCGCTGCGTTCGCGACAAAAGAGACGAGCGTTCGCTGCTTGCAATCGAATTCAAGCGTTCGGCGTTCGCTGTCAGTGCCGATTCCAAGGCGCAATGGAAGCCCTTCGTGCCGCGCACTGCGCATCCCTCAATTGTTCGCAGCTGTGAAATGCATCGAAAAGCAAGCGAAAAACGACTCGTTCGAAACGCTTTCACGCACTCGCAGTGAACGCACCTTTGAACATCAGCTTTTGGGGCCGCGAACGGGGGGCGCGCGCGGGTCCCGTCCGCTCGCTGCCGGCAGACGCCCTTTTCGCTACTTTCGCTCACACGCTTTCAATCGAACGCATCTCGTGTTTTCGCACTGTTGCCTTCACTCTCCTCTCACTAATGAACTTAATTTTCGCGCTTTCGAACACTGCGACTCGCAATTCTCGCTAGTTTTGTCGGATAATTCACTGGTCGTTCGGCGAATTTCGCAACGCGCCAAGTTTCCGCATTTAAATGATAGCATTACGCAGAAAGAAGTTAAGGTCACAGCTGTGAATGTTTCTCTCGGTGTACACGTTGTGTGGGTGCTGAATTGGCCCGAGGCTATACCGCACGTCACACTAATTTAAACACAAAAGTACACAATGCGCACGCAAAACAACACAGGCACTCACCGCGATTGAATAGCTAATTTGTCATAAATTGCTGCTTTCTTCTACTTGACACATCCACACACCGTGCGACAGTCGTCGAGCAAATCGAGCACAGATTATTATCGCAATTTTTGCTTGTTAGACATAGTACAAGTATCAATAACGTGAACGTATTTCACTCGCGGCTAAATCGCTATACCTAAACACGCTGCATTTGCTGCATGCATATTGTTTTTGCTGCTTTTCAGTAACTCGGCTGAGGTCAATAACAGCATATCGTATATTTTGACAGCTTGCAATAAAAATTGAAATAAGCACGATTACTACTTTTTTGTTTCTCGCTTTTTCTTTTTCTCATCAACTTATACACTCAGCTTGTTCGAATCTGCAGATCGATGGCTCGGTGCGATTGCTTCGCCAACATTTTGCTTTAATCTACCGCACTGCACACACACATACACAAACTAATCGCATCACACACACACACACAACACACCCGGTCCCATTTGCCGGCTCCGGATTTACGGACAGTGAGGATTTACATTGAATATTTCCGCACTTAAGCGAAATAATAAAAACACACCTTTTCTACACTTTTTGGTAATGAGTTGAAAAAACCAGGAAATCATCGAAATGTGGGTTTCAGTTGTGTATAGGTCTGAAGTGACACGTAAAGCGCGTGATATGATGAATTAGAAAAGTAAAACGCTCACAGCTATTCAACATTTTAACTCGCACTGTTCACTTTTTTTTCACGTTGTTTTTAAAGCGATTTGTTAATTTTTTGAATAAATCGTTCGCTTAAAAAAAAGTTTGTTTTCTCGAGTGGTGCATTTGCGCAAAATTCGCCGCAATAAAATTCATCGCTTCTCCTCATGATACACATTTTCTGCTGCTCCCATGTTTTTGAAAGACGCTCGCTGCAAATCACTAATGCAAAAAAAGCGTTGTGTAACGTTACATATCTGTGTGTGTATTTATTTCATTTGAAGGTTATTTTGTTTTTCTCGCTTTTTTTTTAAATTTCGACCCTTGATAAGCAAAATAAAATTTGCATATTGATTCGACCTCATCGCGATTTATTTTTACTTTATCAACAACTTTTTCAAATTTTCATTGCTTCGCTTTTTTTTTCTGCTTTGTTCGCAAAATAAACATTCGCAATTTAAAAGAGAGTTAAATTTAAAAGTGGGTGTTTAAAAAGAAAGCGAGCAAATGTTAGTATTTTGTTTCTTAAAAAGTTTATTTTCAAAAACTTTTTAAATAAATTTCATTTAAACTCTCTTCAAATGAGCGATGCTTGAATTCGCGTGTATATTTCGAGAAATTTTTGCTTGCAAACCAATACTTGAATTCATTTTCTATCGAATTTATTATAATATAAAAATATTTACTCTTTTTTTATAGCTTTAGCGAATCAATTATTTTTGTTGACCTTTAAAAACAGAGAAGTTTTAATGCACTTCTTTCACTGTTTTGACAGTAAGTAAAACGATCACGACTTTCGAAATACAAACCTTTTTAATAATATGTACGCTTCACGATTTCAAATGAATTATTAATTATTTAATATAAAGAAAAAATATCGCGTTAATTTAGAAAAGAGTAGCCATGAAAGTAGCAGTTTGAATTTATTTGGTCTTTCCAACGAATAACCCCAAGCACGAAACTAAACTTGACTGATGTGCAATTCTAATCAAAACGATTTTCGTTTTTAATGAAACTTTTTAAATATATGAATTTCATCAGAAAGAAAAAATTTTTAGTAAACTCTGCAACTGTGCATTCAGCGATTGCAATTTATAAATAAAGAGACAAAGAATTAAATTAAAAAGAATGAACAGCAACAAGAAAGTTCTTTGAAAGAGGTTCTATAAAGTTGAATTCGATTATAAAACATTCATTCCCATATCTTTCCTGTCTCACATTTTTTAATTATAGAGTAGAGTTTTGAAAATGAAATAAGTTAGACAAAGCGAAATATTGCTGATGAAAGAGTGTCGTCAATTTTTATTTTTCAAATAATGATCATTGTCGGTATGCAAACAATTGAAATTCAGTGAAGCACTAAGAATGAATGCTCTGAGTATTCAATTGTGGAAGTTATCAATTTTTGTACCTTTTTTTTTGGCTGTCCAAAAAATATTTGTGTTCGAGAATTCAAAGGCAATAAATTTTCGTTTATTTTGAAAATACAAAGTTTAAAAATTTTGGAAATAAAACAAGAGGAAGGAGAAGATTTAAAAGTGCGAAACAATGAAAATGATAATTAATGAATACATGAATAAAAAGTAAAGACAAAATTTCAAGATTTAATGCTTATTTAGTTTTCCGACAAAAGCTCAAACAAAAGAAGTCTGCTGTTGTTTTTGTAGTAGTTGTTGCTACTTGAAAAACTGTTACTGCGTGTGTGAGAGGTTGTTGGTGGCTTTTATAATAATATTTCGGAAATACAAACAGCAAGAAAGTAAACGAGTTCTTGTATTTGTGAAAAACTTTTTTTTAACTTTCGTATATAGCAACAAAAAGATCTATTCGCTAAAAGTGCTTGTTATTGATTTAAAAACCGCACTTAATTTTGAAATTATTCCAATCGCAGATAGAGTTCGATCAGTTTTCTCACTCACGATTGTGCAGAAGCCACGAAGTTTTTTTCTTTTCGCTAAATGAGTGGAAATTTAAACGCTTACCTTAGTATAAGTTCTGAATTAAGATCGCTAAAAACGTAGGCTGAACCGTGAATTATTAAAGTACTTTCTACAGTAATTTTCTTTAGCTTGCTTTTGTTTTTAAAATTTAAAATGCCATCAAGAAAAAAAAACTTTAAAACGTGAGGCAAATTTTGAGTTACAAAATTTTTGCTCGTTTCTCACAGGAAATAATGAGTTTTTCTTTTGAAAAATCAGAATTACGGGTATCGCATGAATCAAGGGAATTCCATATTCATTTGGTAATGTACCAGCTCCTATTTTGCGGATAGAACACGTTTTCTTTATGTGGGTTTTGCTTCTTTCATATCGCCGGACGCTTTTGAATTTTTTAGCAAGACGCCTCGAAAATTATTTTGCGTCGTTAAATAAAATGTTGCTTCGCTATCTTTAAAATGATAAAATAAATGACAATAAAATGCAAAATGCGCTGATTGTGACATTTAAAAATAAGTTTAGATTAGATTTTAATAGGAAGCTAATTTTTTAAAATATTCCACGATTGAAAAAAAATTTCTTAACAGCTCTTGAAAGCTAAATCAATGAAAAAAATTTTTATCAAATTAGCCCATTGAAATGAAAATGCTCGAGGTTGAGGTAAAAGTTCGCACAACTTGCGAATTTGATTTTAATCTAACTTGATAAATGAGTCTTATTGAAAATGTTCCAAAAAATGAGATTTTTTTGTTAAGAAAGTTTGATTTATGTGTAAATTAATCAATTACATTTAAATACTTTAAAGAAATCGATAGATATTTTCTAACAATTGTAAATGATGCTATTTATCACGTAAATTGGTTCGATTTTATTATTGTGCAAAACTAAAAAAAAGTGTTTAAAAAAAGGTAAAACTGCGCTGTTAATGTGAAACTTAAATTTTAACGAAATATTTTTACATTCAAAAAAAGTGTTTCGTACCTAATGAGCACTCTGTAAAAATCATTATTTAAATGCAAAGATTTTAAAAGTTGGTGGCCAAAAATTTACTTTTTCTATACCCATTTAATAATTCTTATTTAAATATTTAATATTTAATTAAGAAAAGCTGATTCGACCATCACTGTATACATTCGAATAAAGCAAATATGCTCACAATTAAATTTTAACGTTTTATAAGAGAACACTCTGTACAATGCACACATCCGTTAAACTTCGCCCTTTGAAAAAGCAGCCACATAAATAAAAATTGTGCTTTCAACCAAAGAACGGGTGTATTGTTTTTAAAATTTATCACAAAACACAAAGTTTTGAAAGTGTGTGGAGAGCATTCAAAATTGCTTTCCCGAAAGTTCAGTCGAGCTAATTCGACGTAGCATGAGACGATAGATCGAAAAATTCTAAAAATTGACTCAATCGGTAATTTTCAATACACTCGAAAAAATAATTGAAAATCAAATAAGTTGTCCAACCTAAATGAAAATTTTATCCCAAATCGGTTCGAAACGATTGTTTGAGTTAGCATCGTTTGTTCAAGCCGACATTTTATTAAAAAAACCCTTTTATTCGAAATTTCCAACGACTTAATAAACTTGACAGATTGTAATTTTTATAAAACTTTGATCGTATGACTTTTGCATATTATGAATTTAATTATAGTTTGAAACAAAAGTGTTACAATTATAATTCTTGCTAGCGAAATTAAAATCAAAAAGCGTAGAAAAACATGGACTTTTCCAAGAGGAAACTTAAATAAAAAATTTCTCTCATGCTTTCTAATTTTTCTAAATAAATGTAAATTCTATTCATAGAAAAGCTTCTGAATTCTATCTTTGTCATCTCTAAAATTGTTAGACTCTGAGAATAATAAAAAACTAATTTTTTTTTTATAAAAATTAACTTTTTATACCAGCGTAATGAAGAAAATTATTACTCACGACATTCATTTTGATGTGTAAAATACATAATCATAATAATTTTTATATTTATATTCTTTATACACATGTGTAAAAAAAAATATTAACCACATCAAAAATTTTTTGTTAGGAAATGTCATTTTGTTTCACTGTTTGTTATTGTTGTTCATAAAAACATTTTTGCACCGCGTTGGTTGCTTACGATCATAGATTTCATTGTACGCCAAAATAAGCAAAAAGCTTTTGTAACGTACACCCTCCTCGCCGCTGTGCAAGCGAAATCAGAAACACTCATCGAACGAAGACTTCGTCGTGCGTAAATTTTTCTGCACTTAAGTGCTTTGCAACACAGCAAAGCATGACCAAATCGGCTATCGCCAATGCGATAGCAAAAAAAAGTGTTCATAAAGACCGCATGTAAAATGTGCATTACGCTGTTTTCTTCAGCTCAAGACTCAAGATTAGGCGATTCATAAGCATTCGTTTCGCTCTCAACCAAATCCGCAATTTTTTAAAATTAACTTTATTGTATATCGATTTAGATTTAACTAAATTTTTCCAATTTTCAAGATTATCACATCTCATGGAGGGTTTTAGCTCAAAATTACTTAAACTTAATGTTAAAGTAGTTTAATTTTACAAAAAACTTAATGTTCCCAATAACATAATTTAAAATCATTAAATTTGATTGAAGAAAGTATTCAATTGTTTTCAGTAATGCAAACGAAAAAATTACTCACGAATTTGCTCCATTCTTTTGGCTTTTATGATTTATTTTAATGATTCAAAATTAAAAATTAATGAATTGAAAAAGATGAACTTTTAATTTAAAAAAAAATGTTAAGAAGCAAGCCACTTATGGCTTACCACATTCTTAATGTTGACTCTCTTTTCAGGATCAGCTTTCAAAACATTCTGCAGTAAATCTGTGAGCTCTTCGCTGATTTCGACCTTTTCAACCGCTAAGCAAAGCTTCCATTGAATAAAGACAGGATAATCTGATGCATCGGGACCACCCAATTCAAATGGCCATTTTTTGGTCAGCATGTAAATGATAATTATTCCAAGATTGAAAATATCAGCAACTGCAGGATTATAATCACGTGTAATTCTTTCGGGTGAATAATGGTGATGATAGTCTCCTGCCGGAGATAATTTCACAACAGTTCTGGAGATGGGATCAAAGTAAACGCAGGCAGAAGAGAAGCCGCCGATTTTTATATTGTCTTCATCATCCACTAAAAGATTATCAGGAGTGATGTGTCGATGAGCGATGGCTTTAGAGTGAAGAAAATATAATCCATCGACGATGTTTTTTGCCCACTTTTTGACGACGGCTTCTGGCTGTTTGCTTTCTTTGTTGTTCTTCAATGAGCCTTGCAACGTTTCCATGAATGTATAGAACTTGTGCTCTTTCGATTCGAACACCGCCCAAACAGTTAAAACGTTTTGGTGATTGTTTGATCTCAAATACGCGAGGATTCTGCCTGCTTCGCGAATTCTGTCGACCTTTTTCGATTTTACATCACTCAATGTGATCACTTTGCAAAGAATCTCTTTTTGAGCAGCGTTTTTGGCTCCGTAAATTTTCGAAATATGTCCGTTCGCCACGATAATCGCTCGATTGATCGCGTATCCTTCCCTCTGCAAAGAGTCCTCGTTGACAATAATCGGAACATTGAGCTCTGCTATGCTCAATGCTGCGCTGGCTAAACTCGATTGCCATTCACTTTCATCTTTTTGCTGGCGCTCATTTTCCTCCTCTTCTCTCGCCTTCTTATCTCGCAATTCCGCTTCTCTTTCTTCATTTTCGATCTTCTCGAGCTCTCGCATCACCCATTCGTTCATCTCTTTCTGTTTCTGCGCTTTCCTCTGCTCTTCTTTCTTCTTCCATTCTTGGGCCAACCGCTCCTCTTCTTGTCGCAACTGGGCGAACATTTTCTCTTTCTCTTTCTTTGAAATGCTCTTTTCTTTTTTCTTCTCCTCTCTGAGCGCCTTGCTTTCCATCCTTTCGACTTTTGTGTTCGACAGTTGTTCGAGGCGAGCGACAATCTCGTGCTGATCGTTGCATTGTTTCACCTGCTTTAAAGCTTGTTGTACGACTGATTGAAATGTTTCGATTATCGAAAGTCATCTTCTCTGCCTAATTCAATAAACTCAAAATAGCCCAAAACCAAAACTTAGAAGCCACAAAAACAAGGAAAGTAGTTTCCTTGTAAGATTTTTTTATATTATTTTGTAAAATTTTTTAATCGTTCACTCTTTCATTTCGACAACTAAAGTTAGCAAGTATCGCAACTTGACAGCTTTTTCAATTTCGAAAGCGAATGTTGAGCACAATTAGCGAAAATGTTTCGGCAATTTTCAAGCTTCTTTCTCCAGGTCTCTTTATAGCCTCATCCATTTGATTTTTATCTCTTTTTTTTCATCTCTTAAGCTTTGTGTTTGTTTTATTGTAAGCACCAAAAAACATTAACACAGCGCTTGTTTTCGGTTCTTAAAATAAAAAACAAACATAAGTTACACCCGTCTTAAGTGAATCTACAGAGTCATTAAAAATTAGTTTTTGATTATTTCAAACCAAGTTTTTCTCGAGAATAATAAGCGCTAAAACGCGATTTGATAAATGATAAAAGTTGAATAAATAAAACTGCAAATTGAATTTGGCTCATTAATTCTTCGACCATCTAAATTGCGTATGCTCAATCACAGATGGCAATAGAAACTGTTTAAGAATTATTCTTGTTGCTCACATCGAAAGCCAAATTCACAAAATCGGTTACCGCTTTCAAGTTAAAAGATCAAACATTTGAATTAATCAAATCAAAATTGTTTGTGAAATGTTTGTGAAATTGAATTTAAAACCAATAAAAAGTTTTTAATAGAAATCGAAAAAATTTTGGCAACTTCATTAAAATGATTTTCATGGTAACTTCGCACTTGCAATACTTGTTAATGTATTTTTTAAATTTACTTTGATAAAATGAAAAACGAGTTTATTAATTATATCATAAAAGTTAAATAATTCACAAAATTATTGATTAAATTTATTTAAAAATTTTAAACGTGTTTGAATGTGCAAGCTCACAAATAAAATTAATTTTAATTTTCACACCTTTAATTTCTACCAAACATGACATAACATCTTTATTTAATTTAAGGCATTACAGTATTTTATTATAAGAACAATTTAATTAATTTATATCCTCACATCAGCTCAAATAAAAGATTTTACATAAATTCGATTCTCGTTTCATTTGAACCAATCGTCCAGGCAAACAGCTTTGCCCATACCAATAAATAGAGTAAAACGCAATATTCTTGACTGTATTTCTACCTTCATTAATCACGACTTAAATTTTATTCAGTATTTAACTTAAGTTTGAATGCATAAACTTGAATCAAATTAATGCTTATGTTCAAAATTAAACGATAAAAATGCAAGCAAAAACCCATGGAAATCTCATTTCACTTTTTTTGCACCCTTTTTGTGTGAAAACTGTTGTTTTTTAATTCATGATGCCAATTTAGAAATTAAACAAAAACATTTGTTCTTAAATGTTGTAAAAGAAACATTCGAATACGAAAAAGCGATCAAAAGTTATTACGTTTTAAAAAAGTGGCAACTTACTTTCTGAACAAGTAGTAAAGCAATGATACATACTACACACTATCGTATATTAGTGTGAACAGACGATTGAATGAGATTCTATTGGATATTAACAACAATTTACAAAGAAAGTTCTAAAATTTTCTACACCTGATATCACGCTATCCGAAAAAAAGCAATGAAACAAGCGAACTTACAATAATAGAAAATGAAGCTCGTTCACTCTCTTTATTAAATTCGAAAAATGTTCAGATTTAGCGTTCGAAAAACGATTGAAAAATGAGTGAAGAGAAAAAATCGATCGTCAATAGATTGATTGAAATTCAGCAAAGTTTCGCGAAGCAAAAAGAGGCTGAGGAGAACTTGATTAAAAAAGAGCGAAAAGAAAATTTTACAAAGAACGTAACTGAATTAATTGCCGGAATAGACGAGTGTCAGACGAGAACAGCGTCACTTTTAGAGAAGAAAGAAGCGCCTGCCGAACTGAAGACACAATTGAATAGCTCAGATAAAGAGAAATTGGAGTCGCTTTTTAACGAATACTTTCAACAAAGAAATCAACTATTGCAAAGATTTTTAAATAAGCGAGTCAAAAATTTTGAGTCACTGCAAACAGAATTCGTGTCCAACGTTAAAAAGATTGCGAGCGAAGAATTGCAATTGAGTGAAGATTCATACGCCCAACTTGGTACAAATTTAATCGATTCTATAATAAACGCAATCGAAATTCAAAATCAAAGCGAACAAAAGTTGTTAAGCGAAATGTTGATCGAACATCAGTTTAAAAGCAACGATACAAAGACAATTATACTTTCGCGATGCGAACAAATATTAGGCGAGCAAAAAGCGATCGAGAGCTCGTTGAACAAAAAGCTCGATTACTTTATTGAATACGAGTGTCGAAATACGGCGAAAACGATAAGTGGGATGCTGAAAGAATGTATGGAAAAGTATTTTAAACAAGCGAAGCAATCTCCAGGCGCTGAGTCCGATTTGAAACGAGAAGTACGCGATTTGATTGAGATCACCAAACAAGTTGAATATAAGGCGAGACAGGCGACAGAGGCGAGAAAGAGCGCAATTGATAAAATTAAATTAAATTTTGACGAGTTAGAAAAAGAGTGGAAATCGAAGCTCGCGACGATGGCTCAAATGGTGGAGAGAGAAGCGAAGAATGCTATAATCGGCTACATAGAACAGCAAATTTCTACACACACATTTTTTCTCGATGACATTTCATCGAAATACAATTCAACAAGCGCAAAGAAAATTGGTGAACAGAAGCAAACATTGAATAGTGTGCTGATTGAATGCGGTAACGCAAGACTGAGAGAAGAAAAGATCGTCGCATCGGCATTCCGCAAGTATCGCGAAAAATTTAGTCCCACAAAACAGAAAAAAATTTCCGAAATCGAGGCGTCTATCAGTGAAGAGAAAGAAGAAAAATCAGAAAGAAGTGAATCGCAAAAAAAGAAGAAAGAACAACAACGCTCAAGACAAGCAAAATTAAGTCCGAAGGCTCTGCGATCATTCCTAGTTCTCGATAAACCTAAGTCAGAGGAAGCTGAACAAATTTCAGAAGAAGAAACAACAGAAGAGAAACAAACACAAAAGGACAAAGAGAAACGTTAAATAAATTGTTTTGTATCTCGTTCGCTGTCATTTTTCAAATCTTTTCAATGTAACTTTATTAATCAAATAGATAAAACTAATAAAAGACTCGCTAATTTTTTAAGAACTTGATGGTTAATTATCTTTAATCTTCTATAACTATCGCTGCTGCTTATTAAATCCCTCCAAAGATGTCGTCACAGAGAGAGAAAAATGGAATCTACCAAATTCCTAAAGAATAAAAGGAAATTAATAAATTTTAAAATAAAACGCTGAAAAGTACAATTCAACACGATTGAAGAAAGCTCGTAAAACTTTGACAGTTGCATTAAAATTTTTAACATAGATAAGTTTCCTTAATCCAAGCTACCAACCTTTAACCAAAATCTTACAAGCAATGTTCTAAAGAAAATATTATTTTCAATATAATTTTAATTTAAAGAAATGCAATATTTTGTGCGAACACCCAATCATAGCATTTGATCATTGCTTTTCCCTTGTCACATAGTTTAGCCTCCGTAATCACTTAAATTATTATCTTGATAAAGTTCCCTATTTAACTTCGATTGACTTACAAACTTTTGTTAGTTTACGCTCGATTACCTTTCAACATTATTTGTGTATTCGTGAAATTTTCTTTTTTTAACTTTTCTTTTATATTTACTTGAGTAAAATCAAGTAGTAATAAAAGTTCTTTTCATCTGATAAGTCGTTATTTACACTCTCCTTGTTTAAATACAGACATTCAAAGATATTAAGAATTTAAGCAGAGTGAAAATAAAATTCATTTAATCATCGAAATTTCATAATTTTATTGGTTAAAAAATTAAAAAAAGTTGAAATAAGATTTTAATTGTTGTGATACGCATAAATAATAACGTAAAGTAACATTTCGTACCTCATTTAGTATTTGGTAAACAGAATCGAATTTAATGCACGAAAAGCGAAAAGCCAATTCATCAATATTTGATAATATTAAGGTAAGTGAACGAGAAAACGAGATTATTTTTGGATACTTACTCGAAGCAATGCTAAAACTCAATTTAAATAACTGAGTACGAAATCTTTTTTAGAGATAGAAATAAATTGGTTTTTCAATGCGCAAAAATAATTTAATTTGGGACCAAACTGAGTCAAAGTCTGCGCAAAGCTTGATGCATGCATTTAAAAATTAATTTTATGTTCATTTAGGTTTGTACGCAAAATACAGTGAGTCCGTTATAAAACAGAATGATTTCGTTTATTTATTAAAATTGAGTTAATCATAAAATTTTATTTAAAAGAATTTTTGAATATTTCTACATGAATATTGAAGATTTTACATTGCGAAAAATTACTTTATTCGGGTGAAAATTATCCAGAAATTTCTCAAACGCTTTTGCAAAGCTTGTTGAAAATTGCAAGAATAATTTTAAAATTTAGATTTTCTTTTGAATGACTACCAATTAAACAGTTTTCACACATCAAGGAGCTTTCAAGTTTACATATTTCTATCCAGATTTAATGAGGTTCCGATCCAATTTAAAAAAAACTTATTTGATTCAATTAAGAAGGCTACGTGTAAATGTGAGATGAATGAATACGTGAGACAAGTTAAAATTTATTCAATTGATTCTTGCAACGAATTATTAGTTGTCGAGAAGAATATAATGTTCAGGGGTATCGATCTATAGGTCAAAAATGAGCGATTCTTTGCGATTCTTTGCGAAATGTTGATCTATGTTTTACTCATCTGCAAAATTATTTTAAGATTAAGTTTTCACTTACACAATGGCACCGTTGACGATGATTATGACAACGTTTCGTCTGCTTACAGTCCTCACTTACTAACTATCGCAACTAAACAATAATAAACAATATTCTCACCCTCTATTTTCACTTTACACTAGTCAGTTTCTGCATGCAAGCTTTGCTTCACTTTTAAACTTTTACTCAAAACTAA
>NCKU01000336.1:0-46510 GCA_003675995.1 Dinothrombium tinctorium | reverse complement strand
AATTCCTTGTAACAATTTAGGCAAATAAAAATTCAACTGTCCTTCGATTTTCCGAAAGCTCTGCACATCCTATTTGCTCTATTGTCTCGCAAACAGCAAATCGATTTATGCATATTGATGAATGACAAGAAACTAGAATCAAATTTAGAAGCGAGTATCTTAAAAATACTCGCGCTAATGATAGCAGATATAATCTGCTCTGCAGCAAGGCGAAGTAAAGAAATTAGCGAAAAGAAATTAACTACGCTTTTCAAAGTAAAATTTCTCGATTAAACGTAAAATTTTTTGACGTTTTAATTATAAACACATTACGAATTTAAGTATTTTCTCTCGAATTTTTTTGATTGAAGACTTAGCCGTTTTCTTTTGAAAACGAGAAAAATAATTATTCGCGCGTAGAGAAAAAATAATTTTCCGTTTTGATTATAACCTTGATTTTAAGAAAATTAAGCAAAGTGAATTTAAAGATGAGCAGAAAAAAGCTAATTGCGTTGCGAAATTTGTACAAAACTCACATCATCATAAAAACACACTGACTGCATAATATTTTCAATTCAACCGCGTAACACATCCAGTGCCGCCGCTGATGGTTTCGAATGCGCTTCTTTCGGCCAATTTGAACATCCTCGTCGATTCATTCTCTCGCTATCTGTTATCCGTCTATTCACTGCCTCTTCGCCCGCTTCTCGCATTCAACGTTTCGCAGTTTTCGATAAAAATTTTCAAGCCCCCACTCAGTTGCGTTTTAATTGATGAGCTTGAATAATGAATGAATGCATTAATTAATGCTTTAGCGCATTATAACTACACACTCACTGCTATTCTATGCGGTGTGATGTTAATAAACATGTTATAAACGTAGAAATAGCTGCATATTTAGCTTATTATGAGCAATAATTCTCACTTCTTGCTGCGTTCATCAAGGATTTTTTATTCGAAACAGATAGGCTGGGAAAGCGTTCAAATAAGAAAGCACAAAAATTAAAAAATTGTAATTCACTATGAAAAAAGCCGCGAGGCTGATTGCGAAAAATTAAACGCGGTTCTCTTTTCATTAGCATACACGGCGATTATTATTGCATTACTTCATTTGGGAGTCGAGAAGAAACAGTCGCTAATTTGAATAGAAGGAGCGAAAGCAAAATTTCTTCAAATGTGTATCAATTAGGTTTGCTATATTGCAAAGTTGCGATTTCACCTTCGATTGGTTTCGCAAATAGAAATTTTCGACAACGCTGCAATAATTAGCGAGCAAGGAAAATGTTCATTCACTTCTTTAGTCGCGGTTTATGTGTTTGCATTCGGATACTTCTTTGTTCGCTTAATTTTCGATTAAAAACTGTTTAAAAATGCGAAATGAGAACAAAATTTATGCGTTGATTAGCGAATTAATTACTCGCTCAATGCTATTCGCCGTCGTTGTTTTTATTTCACTGCACACAAATTTGCGCAACGAGACGAGTGAGAGTGAGAGAGTGAGCGAGATCGAGGGACAGAGAGTGAAAATGTTAATGAATTGATTTTATTCAGAGTGTTTATGCCGTGTTTAACACAACGCATATACGTAGGTACGATTCATTTAGTAAAGCTTTTTGCTATTTGGTTTCTGCTATTATATTATAAATGCGTTTTTGTTGCAAATCGTATAATTATTGAAATGAGATGTTGGTGTTCTGTCTTAGCGGTTGCCAACTAATACTTGGCGAAACGTGATAATTTTACTAAGCAAGAAGAAGAGAAGACAGTGGCGCGAAGATGTAATTTTATGCAATGAGACATCGCATTAATATGGGCAAAGGCAACGGCTTAACGCTATGCATGCTACTGTGTTTGCCAATTATTCCTCGTTCCTCGCTCATTTTCTCTCACTGTCACTCGCCACACTCTCCTCTCATTTTCATCGGTTGCGGCTACATAAGCACAATACTCATATACACGATGCCAGGCATACATATACACCGATCCGCGCTTTACCCTATTATCTTCATCTCCTCTAGCGCTTCATCCTCATCTTTAACGAGATATTCTGAAATGAATCTGTTATTATTATTATGATTATAACCAGAAAGCGTACAAACTAATACCGGCTGATGCTGATGCGCTTTGCTTGCGAGTGCTCGCCGCTCTGCCACTGCCTCTGAAGCCGCGACCGAGCGTTTCGCCGCTTCAAATGGCTGCGTGTGCACGCTTTTGTATTTGCACTGCGTGCATCGTGTGTGCATGTGATGGGAAACTCGACGCGATCGGCAGTCAAACAGACCGGGGATTAATGGGTTATTGCTAATATAATAAGTAATATGCGAACAATGAGTCGCGGAGTCGGAGTTTGATTACGAATTACGGCCGCAGCAGTAAAAGTAGTCGCAGCACAGAAGCAGCAACATCCTTGTGTAATATGCTCGAAGGGAAATTATAACGCGGAGTGTGCAACTTTTCGAAAGCGACGAGCAAAGATTAAATTTAATAAATAAATATTTTTCTCATGAATTTTGAAACAGCGCATTAATGCGCTCATCGGATATGACAGCGCTGCTAGAGTGGCTCGCGAGCGAACAGCGCTGCAAACGACGGGGCCAAAGGTTCTACTCGCTGCTACTCATTATCGCTTCACTCGCGCTCTCCTCCTGCTTATTCCGAACGGATATGCAGTGTCGCTGATCCGCGGTTTGTGCTTGCGTTATGCATTGTTTTCGTGTAAAGGGTCAGCTCGTTTCCTGTTAGCCTTGTGTTTGTTAACCGCTTACTTGCGTCCCTTCTGCTTCTTTCGCTTTCGCTTTCGCTTTTTCTTTCTTCACTTCTTTTCTTTCGCCGTCATCCTCATTGTGTCCGCACTCCACATCCATTCATGAGCGGAGAATAAAAAAGAACACACACACATCGAAATCGAGAACAGACACAGAGATAGTGAGCAAAAGTGTCAAACCATCGTTTGCGAAAGCAATTAAGCAAAAGCCGAATGTCGTCAGTATGTGCAATCAACGTTTCTATACTCGTCGACAGGTAATTAATTACCGATCGTTAATGCGCTCTAACCAGACGTACAAATTGTTCATCGCTTAATATAAATGTGCTCGAAGTGTATGTGAGTTTATTTCATTTTTTACATCTTTCATTAATTAAATGCGAATATTTCTCTAAATGCACACACACATCAGAAGACGATCAATTTCAAGTTTTGAGCTTCGAACAGCGATAAAAATTGCGAAACGAGCGCGTTCGATCTGACCAAATTCGCTCCAAGTTTCAAACTGTTCGAAAGCGAGCGAGATCGCAGCGACAGCGATAAACGTAATGAATCGAAACAGAGCTTTATCGAATGAAGCCAGTGGTCAGCAGTGTACTCGTATTGAGTGCGTGAATGTCCATCGAATGGCTTACTTTCGCTCGCTCTTCTCCGTTTCGCAATTGAAAACCGATTTATTTTGTTTTGTTTTTTGCGGCGTACTTCGTGCGCTTTTTTCGCATTGAGATTTCACGCTACTTTCGCTGCTCTCTCGTTTTCCGCAAATGGTTCCTCTTTTCTTTGTTTAAATCGGTCATATTTTAATGCCAAGAAACCGCAGCCGCTGCTTGCTCATACGCACTGTGGGTTATTGTGGTCGCTGTTCGCTGCTTCTCAATTTTCAGGGTAATGTTGCTTTACGCGTTAAGCACAGTTTGTCAGCCAAAGAAAGTGGAAAAAGTAAAGCAGAGAAGCGAAGTGGAGAAAAGGCTCGAAAGGTACACCTTTTCGCTGAATGAAGCTCGATGTGAATGAATGGATGGCTGAGTGAGTGAGTGAGTTGTGAGTGAATGGCTGCACACACACCCACATAACTCACACGTGTAACGCGCAACAAACTGGCGAATGCAGAAAACAAAGCCAGAGCAGCTCGCTTTTTTGGTCATCGTTGGTTTGCGTTATTTTCTGGTTAGAAAGAAATAATTACACAGCGAGGTGCACAATAGAATGAACCGACGGCGCGTTTTTATTTTCTCAAATATTTAGAGTTTTCGAGTGAGCTTTCTTCTTTCTCGCTTTGCCTCAATTTTATCTAAATTTATAATTCGCTTTTCGTGAAAATTACTTTTTGAAGAGTCGAAAAAATAAACACGAAAATTGCTTAAAATCACAAGTACGAGTAATCAAAGAAGAAAATTCTTTCTTTCACTCGCCTTATTACTTTGAGTAACAAATTTAAAACATTTTCGTTAAATTAGTTACGCTTTTTTAAAAATTTCTTATCTTGTTTAGCTCACGGTCTTGTTGCTGCTGCTGATGTTATTACTATTTTACTGCTATTTACTACTGCTTTATGTTGTTATTGTTCGTACTATATTTACAATTACGTGCCTGCTTTTGCGGGCACAAGCGAGCGAACCCTTTGATTGACTTCAGGTTGCTCGCACACTGGTTCGCTTCGCTCTTCTCTCCTCTTCTGAGATTGCTGCGAAAGAGGAAGAGCAAATTTTTAAATTCAATAAAATTCAAAAATAAATGAAGAACAAAAATTGATTCGAACTGTGGTGGTAAAGAGAAATACGTTTGTACGAGCGTAATTGTAGTAATTGTGTAAAAGCTGGAGATACTTTGAGAAAGAAAAAGCGTTTGAGCGAATGGCGCGAATATGGCGAGCTTCAAAAGGAAGAGAGGAGTGTCGAAAACATTTTTTCGCTTTACCCGAGAGAAATTGTAATTAGATTTAATTAATATTTCTGCAACGTTGAGCACACTTTTTACTTCGTCGACTACCCCATCGATGTATCTCTCGCTCAGCAGCCTGCCAACGCTCACTGCCTCCTCTCTCCCTCGCTGCTGCATTTAGCATAGCTGCTGCGTGCTGCTGCTTGTTGTCGATTAAAAATGAACAATTGAACAAGTCTTTCTTCTCTTTCGGATGCGAAATTAACTTTTAAACACACTGTTAATTCGCAAACTGAAAACCTTGATTAAGCGCTTAATTAAGCAACGCTTCGCTTTTGTTTGCTAAACAGTTGTGTCTGAGATTTTTTAATCATTGTCAGAGTGATCGCTGAAAACAACAAATTCGAAGTTTCACTTCAAATGTTCAACACAAAGAAAAAGTTTTGTTTGCTTTGTGCGTTTTACATTTTTTTTCAGCTTGCGTTATTATCTAGAATTGCTTTGAACAAAAACTTAATTGCAATCATGATTTTAAAAGCGGTTTCAGCGCAATTTCACAATTAACTATAAATTGAATTTTTGTTTTGGACTGCTTTCGCGAAAAGAATTTTGGAGAAATTGAAAAATTAGCGAGAAGTGGTGTTTAATTTAGAGCAAGTAGCTTAAAACACAAATGGATGCTTGATTTGCTCTTTGCTCGATTCGTGTGCATTCGCTGCTCTCTGCTCTCGCTGAGCTCGGATCGTTGTTTTCATAAAATTTGTTAGTTAATACCATTTATTTGTGAGGCTTCGCATTGCAATTAATGAAAACATGGTTAAGTGTATTGAATTTTTTCTTCCTCTTCTGCTCGTTCTCCTCCATGTTTGCGAGCGGTATTCACGGGGAGTGTGTAGATCGCAATATCCGGCTCAGCACTCAGGGAAGGGAGAGAGCGAGAGAATAGCCATTTACTCTCTCGCTCTCATTTGCGTTGCTTTAATTTTAATGAAAGCACACACAAACTTAATTTGTAAATTTTGTGCGCCGAGCCGAGGCAGTATGAAGATTGAGCAGAAGTAAAATTCGGTGTTCCGCTTTCAGTGTGCGACTAATTATGGAAGAAGAAGGATATTGGAAAAGGAGCAAGAAAGAAAGCGAGCGAAAATGTTTTAGTTGTTGCATTTAGAACGCAAAAGCCATCGCCAATTTCGCCGCGATTCATTACTCATCTCAGCTTTAGGTTTCCGCGTCGTTTTTATGACTCTTCTCTCATTCAATTACGCTGCTCTTTCCATTCACACAATACACAATCGCAACTCTTTATTTATCCAAAACTCGAATTAACTTCAAATTTTTCATTTTCACTTCTCGCATTGATCTCTCGAAACTTAATCGCCTAATGCAACAACACTCGCGCCGATTCACTTGTTTTCACGAGCTCGTTTTCCTTCTTTATTTTCGAGCCAAACTTTCTTAATTTAAAAACTTTCAATCTAAACTGTTATTTTTGTACCACTACATAAATGAACTCTTATATAAGATCTTTTTTAATATACTTTTCCATTTAAAAAGCGAAAGAGATTCGCTTTCATTATTGATTGTTTGCCACTCTAAAATCAAACTCATCTCTCTCTCTCTCTCGCTTTACTCGCTCGCTATTTTTGTATCAAAATTAATTTTTCATTATGAGAATAGCAAACACACCATATAAGTGAATTTGTTTAGCAGTGAAGCCGAATCGTTTGCTTTTTTTTGTTTAGGGTAAATAATTTAGAATCGAAGCTAAAAAATAGATTCTGGAAGCAATGAATAGCACGGAGAGGATGGAGCAGCGAGTGGAATAATGAAATGAAGAGTAAATGAACTGATTTGGTGATCGATTTGCATTTTTTCTACTTCTTCTTTTGCTCTTCGCTTTTCGTCTCGTTGCAAATGAAACACATCTTCTTTCTTTCAGCCACATTCAATCGCGTTATGTTACATTTGTAAAGTTTTTTGCTCTCCTCGTCTTATTATTATGCTGACTCTTTGCACTCTACTTTTCATTCAGTTTGTACTCTGCTCTGCATTTACACAGTTTCTACTAATATTCTTTGTTCAATCGATGCTAATTTAAATATTTCGAACAGACAATGAATTTCTATTTCGGGCTGAGAAATAGAAAACGGGAGCAAAACACAGAAATGAATCGCTCGTATCGCAGGCACTCGCTTTCTCTTCTCTGCGCTCATTTACAAACTCTGCACTGATACACGCCGTATATCTGCTGCATATTGAATAATTTAACAACGGTTAGCGATTTTTTGCGAGTAGCTTTTTATTCTAATTGTGTACCCAACAAAAAGTAAACATCGAAATTGTGTGCGAAAAAGGAGAAAATTGTTAGTTGGATGAAAGTCCATTTCAGAAGTGGCATATTGTGTACTTTGCTTACGTGTGTTTATGTATTGCAATGCTTTTTACAATTGACTTAAACGGCGAAAACAAAAGAAGCAGAGAACAGAGAAATGAATGAAGCGCGAAAGAAAGCAGAGGAAGATGATGAGGATGACGATGAGGAGGAAGAGAAAGCAGAAGAAAGTTTTCTCGCCTTTTAATAGTTGATTGAAAGTCGAAATTGTATTGTATGCGTTTCGATATCCGGCTGTATAACTACCACTGTGTTATATAACGTAGTACAATAAATGCAATACACACACACAGCAACCGTCTGTCCATTTAATTCAACTTGCCCTTTTCCTTTTTGCTTAATTTCGTTTCGCTGTTTTCGCCAATAATTGCGACTTATTATTTCAAACAAAAGCGCAAAGAACTGAATTAAACCAAAAGAAACACAAAGCGAGCCAATAAGAGTTGCTCAAATATGTGAAAGTAAATTCAATGAATTCCAAAAATTCGCTGTTTGATCAACCGTAGCTTTTCGTGTACGCGAAGCCACCCCAGAGCTCTCCCATCCTCCCATTATCTTCCGACAGCTGATTTAAATCGATTGTCTATTTATACCTGATCACTATAAGCATTTCATTTTTACAATTTCTATGCTTTCCGCAAAATTACGCAAAAACTGCTTTTCTTTACATTAAACGCTGCGTAAAATATTTTGATGAATTGATGTAATATTTTTCTTGATAATTTTCTTGTTGATTTAAATACGTTTGATTTGAATGCAATTTATTTGTATGGAAGGCTTAATAATATGGCGGCGATTAAAAATGAATGATAAATTCTCGATCAAGCGAATGCAGATACAATCAGCGTTTTGATCGCTAACCTCAAACCTTTTGAACCATTCTTTTGAATAATCGGTTAGCCTTCACCGCAGTTATCACCCGTATATGCGACTTACTTATTTTTAACACGTAATTTAATATTAAATTTGATTACTTATTCAGCTTTGGAGGAAGAAGAAAGTTCATTTTACTTTCGCACATTGAAATTGAACGCGATTGCAAACATGAATCGTTTTCCATCTTTCTTCTTCTGCCAATGAGCGGAAAAGTTGGCAAACACACAATTGAGAGCGAGAATAAGACGGAGAAGGAGCAGGAGATGAGAAAGAAGCGATCTATGAGAGAGAGTGAGACATTCTCGATTCGTTTCACAGCCAAATTGACTTTTTTGTGAAACGTAATCAAAAATTGACAAAAATAGATAATTGTCTCGGTTTAAATCGAAGTTCGGGAGTTTATTTGTTCAGCATCGTTGTTAACAGTTACTTTTCGCAAACACTCGCTTTTACTTCTTCTTTCATCTTCCTCCTCTTCTTCTTGCGCCTCTTTTTCTTGTTGGCGCGAAGCGAGAAAGAGATATGATTGCCGATGTTTTGTAAGGATTTGTTTTAGATCTTAAAATGTAACGCGAATGGATGAGGGATACACGTTATGATATTGGCAGCGGCCAGAGATGAAATACGCACTGCTCACTGCTCACTCACTCTTAAGAATCAGACTCCTCCTCAGCTTTTCTTTTTTATAAATACAGCACAGATTAATCCATCAAAATCAGCATTTCTTCGGGAGCATAAAAACATACACGAAGAGATCGCTTTTGCACATAAGTCCTTTTTGCACATGCAATAGATTAAGTGAAAGAGCGCTTTTCTGCAAAACCATCAAATAAAACTCAAACGCGCTTCATCTCTTAGCCATTGTTTTTTGCATTAGATTGTTGCTACGCTTCAAACAATAACAAAAAACGAGAAATTCTGGGCTTAATATTTTCAGCAACGCTTTTTTGTACAACCAAATCTAAGCGAAAATGAATGAAGTAACTTCACACTTTGCATACTCGCTGATCCTCCATTTTCTTGCTTAGGTATCTTGCGTTTTTTCCCAGATCCATTTGAGATGTACGCAAATTTTTAACGCATTTTCTCTTAACGCTTCATATATGCATTTAACGCTTTGAACGCTATGTGCCAAAGTTTGTGAGAAGTTCGCTTCGTCTCTCGATCTCGACACAAGAGCGGAGAGGTGAGAGTGAGCGAGAGAGATGGAGAGAGCGCGAGAGAAAAGGCAGAAAAAGCTCATCGATTTTATTTGCTAAGTGTTAAAAGTAAGAAAGGCGAGAAAGAAACTGTGTGCAGCATCCAAAAGCGATGATCAGCTTTGATGATGGCGAATGGATCACCAAATGAGAGTTGATTTTTCACGGTGTTCCTTCGCCAAAACTAACCGAATTCGTTTTTTGCTTCTCCACGCTCTGAGCTTCAGTTTCGAGTTTCGTGCTTATACGTTTCAGACGCACACACACACGCCACATTTTTACATACAACAAGTTGCATCGTTTGTCAAGAAATAATTTTCGATGTCCTCAAAAGTTTTTCGGTGAAAAAAGAGCCGACACCACTTCCCCTCCCTAAGGGTTTCATTACGTTTTTTCATCGTCTAGGCGCGTTGCAAAGTGTCGAATTTTGTTGTCACGTAACATAATCATTGCATTGAAACTCATTCTTTACTGTTATCCTCTTTATTGAACCCTTTTCCTTCTCAAATAAGCTCGCGGCTTTCGACGCAGCTCTCGCTCGCTCTGCGCTCGTCTACCGAGCCTTTAACTTTTGCCTCACACTGTCGACAAGTGTTAACGAATAAATCCCGAAATACGATCGAGAAAGAGAAGAAACGCGAATTCACGTTGATTACGAGAGCTTGAGATTCATTTAATAGTTCCCTTGTCGCCGGCAATTAAAAGCGCTGTTTTAGATGCAATTAAGTGCTCGCTGCTCTCTTTCTCTCGCTGCTCCCCTTACAAGCTTTTAATTGCGAGCAAGAAAAACAGTGGTGCACAGAACACGCTTTCGCTGTGCAAAGTACACACACTTATCTTTTTTGTGTCTCTGCTTTCGCTTTAAAGAATCTAAATTATGGCTGCGTTAATTACCCGCAATTAGTCTGTGTTTACAGTGCCTTTGTTCGCGAGCAAAAAAGAGCGTAAAAGTAGCAAACAATGCTGGGAAGAACGCGAGGACGAACAAAGAGATGTGAGAGAGAAGAAACTTTTCATCCCTTATTAAGCATCAAATGCGCACAAAGATTGAAGAGAGGCGAAACGTGAGAAGGCATTTGTCGTTTGTCGAAATCGAGCGGCGAAACGATTTCAGCGCTCACGAATTCAATGTGAGAAACGCCGAGACGGTGAGAGAAAGTGAGACACAAAAGGGTTGCCAACTTGTGTGCGCCAATTCTCGATCGCTCCGATCAGCATCCCAATTTGCTTTATTTATCCTCGCGCTGCTCTCCGCACCGCTCCTCGCTTTTTTCGCCCGATTTTTGCGAAAAACGCCCATCGGCACGGCGACCCCACAGGTGTCATAAACCACGAGCCCAACCTGCTATCAAGGAGGTCTTTCTTTTCTCTCGCTCTGCTCGCTCTTCTGAGCTGCCAGAAAATTTTTGAAGAGCCTGCAAAACAGTGTGCGTTTGTTGTACGCTGTTTGTGTATGGCGAGTGAATAAGCATTCCTAACTGCTGCTGCGCTTCGGTAATTAAAGCGTTCAAAATTTGGCTGCTCGCTACTTCCCAACCACTAATCGGGTAAAAGTGCGATTAAAAATTTGCCTAATTCTCTTTCGCTGGTTGTTGTCTTGTCTTTTCAATTCGAAACCAGAATCAATTTTCATTTTTTGCCTCTTCGTTTGCAATAAGTCAGCGACCTTAAATTTTCAAGAAAGCACATTTCTGACTAAAAAGCGTAAATGTCGCTAATTCTTTCGCTTTTTTGTCTCGCTCGAATTTTTCGCTTTTAAATAAAAGTTTTCTGCTTAAGTATTTAATTAAAGCGGAACTCTTTTAAGCCGTCAATTAAAAATGGCTTAAAATGAATTATCTGAATATTTGCGGCGCGAGGGCAAAAGATAGACGTTAATAGCTCGAACCATAATGAATTTCCCGAAAAAAGTACGGCTAACATGAAGCGATAAAAAATTTAAATGAATTTAAGCGAAAAAACTTGTGTATATAAACTCAGGTACTTTTCTACAATCAATGTTTACGATCAACAAAACATTTTCATGTTCAGCTTAATTTCGTACGAGTTTCGAGTCTCGTAAATTTCTCGAAAATCGTTTCACTCTCATATACAGAGGAGCTTTTGAGAAATCAGTCTTGCAAAAAAATTCGCAAGCTCTAGCGCAAAAAATTATGGTTAGTAAATCTTGTTTAAAAATCAGCAATTAATTGACAAAGTGTTTTGTCGCATAGTTTTCCATCTCTGTCGCTTTTTTTCATCGCTCATCTAATTTCTGCTCTCTGAAACGCTCGTCCTGCTCCTCACTCGCTATCTCTTCGCTATCTAGTTAACTTCTCTTTTGCTCCTTTTTTTCAATACTCGGTTGCATAACTTTATTAATTAAACTGTCGCCATATTCCTGTCCGACTTCATTCCAACACACAAAACGATCTTTAGTTTCGTTCGCTTTTTTCGTCTTTTCTGCGCTAATTTCAGTTTATTATATTTTTCAAAGAAATGTTTCTCGACTTTATTTGAAAAAATTCTTTCGTAGGTTTTCACTGAGAAAAAAAAACGCAAAGAGAAACTTTTACGACGATAAAGTGTCAAAAACGAATTAGAAAACATATTTCATATTTTAAGTATTCAAGCTGTATAAGTTGACAAATGCGTTTTTGTCTGTTTAAAAATGAAAATTGATTCTTCTTTTTTGCTTTGTTTGCTCACGAGAAGCTTCGAAACTTTTTCCAGCTCGTTTCTGTAACTTATTCGGCAAGAAAAGCAGTCCAGTTAAATAAACTATTGATGTGTTCACCTCTTTTGGTGAAAATTTTAAACGCCCTTTTCTTTCGTAATTAGTTTTTTCTCGTTCTATCCACTTTAAATAGAAACAAAAAATAATATTTTATTTGAAAATTAATATTTCGCTCGTATTTCTATCGATGGTAATAATAATAATAAGAAATTGATTTTTATATATTGCGAGGAAAAAATAAAAGAGAAGCGAAATTGTAATAAAACTCGCAAAACGCAAATATAATTTTTGCAAAATTATAATTGAAATTTTAACTCAACTTTCTTCTTATTCTTATAATGTTATTGATTAAAATATAAAATTGTTTTTTGCTTTACTTATTTACTCACTCATTTATTTTTAATAGAAGTTCTCGTTTAATTTTAAGATTCTAATCCTTTCTCGTTGCGAAACGAAATATAGAGTATTGACTTTAATTCAAAAAATTTAAAAAACATCAAAAAACAATCATAATAATAATTTATAAACGTCAAAAAAAGGAAGAGAAACGAGTGAAAAAATAGTTTTTAAACTTTTAGACAGCCTGAAAATAATGACGATTTTAAAAAATCAATCGAACGCTGGCTTCACGGCAAAGCAAATGATGTGCGCTAGAACACAATAATCATTTTGATCGTCGTCATCATCATCATTATTATTTTGTTTTCAATTAAATACAAAAATGAAAACAAAAAATTGCTGTTGCTTCGATCTTATTTAAAACGAAGAAAATAACAATCCTTTTGAATCGCGAATTCGTTTTTTCTCCGAACTTTTCGCTGCAAAAAAAATTGATGCGAAAATGCATCGAACGCACGTTTGCTTATTAACTAAATTTGTGTAACAATTTTCTTATTTTATTTATTTAGTTTTTTGTGCATAATTCAAAATTATTTCTTGACAAAGTAAGTAGAAGCAGCTATTTGTAAATCGGACGAAAATTCCTCGTTTTTCTTTCGCGAAAAACGATCGAGCAAAAAAGCGTTTTTAAAAATAGTTTATGAAATTTTTAAAAAATCACATCTATGTGTGCCTTTCATAAATATTATCAATGTTTTTAAAAACTAATAAATAATAAGAAAATGTTTAGCAAAAAAGAGTGAAGATAAGGGAGATGAGCGAAGTGAAAAAAAAGTGAATTGGATGGAATACTTGCGAGTGAAAGAAAATATGTTTTCGAGCGTTGGAAAAAAATTTGATTTTTTAAAAACTGCAATAAAAATATGAATTTCCATAAAATATTCGCTCTGCTCTTTCTCTCGCTCACTCACTCTATGAGCTTTTACGCTGAACACGATGCGTGACTCAAGCAAAAAAAGGATTGACGATGTTGAAAAAAGATCGAGCAATAAGAAAAAATTTATTGCTTCTTGCTGTACTCTTTTTACTTCGATTCTCTCTTATTCTGTGTGAATACACTCGCACACAAAAAGTTTGAATAAGCAAAAAGAATCTCTTGAAATTTAAAGACGCTCATCATTTTTTTTCTCTCTTATCTGAAATTGATGTGAAATTATACAATTAATACGCAGAAAAGCATTAGCTAATTTCTACATTGCTATAAGGGGAAGTGTTGTAGGTAGACGAAGAGAATGAAAAAGAAGTAGACGAGTAGGAGCAAAATTTCCCGTTAAATTTTGTTCTTTACAGATTAATGAAGCAATAAACGTTTAGCAGTGATTAAATTCGAACACTATCTAGAGAAAAGAGAAAGAAATTAGTCAAAATATTTTGAGAGAGTGTAGAAAAAATTTTAATTATTGGAACATTTGAAAAGCAATAAATTGTGCGCAATAAGAATTAATTGCACGAAACGTTAGTTGCATTTATTATGAGCTGCTTTCTGATTGAAAATCAACGATCAATAGATTTGTTGACGTTTTGCTTTCGCGTTTTTGATCGCTAACAAAGCATCTGGTTCGCGTAATCGCCGTTAGAAGCAGTCGGCTACCAATCTTTTCATTGCTTTGTTACTGGAAAGTGATTTGTGCGATTCGCTGAAATATTTACTTTGAATATGAATGATGTTTGTTTCGAGTATTACGATTTATGGACGAGTGTTTGAAATTCGGTGCATTCAGAGTCGTGTAATCGGTGAGGTAATCGTGTGTTGGCCGCGATTCACGTACAGTGGAAATGGAAAAAGAAGTGGAAGAGGGTAGAATAGTGAAAGAGTTGTGAAAGGATTTATGCGGTTCGGTAATGCTTTTTCCATGCGTTTTTCATTGCACATTCAATCGCCTGTTGATACAAGCGTTCGATGCTTGTTGTATTCGAAGAAAGACACACACAACAAACAGAAACATTAGAGCGGCAATCAGCAAAAGAGGTGAAGAAAGCATGGAAACAGTTGAGAAAGTGTGCAGAGAGTTGAGATAACGCCGGTTAGGCTTTAGCTGCTCGAGCTGCGAGCAAACAGTAATACGATGGACATTGGCTTTCTTAGGTTTGCGAATTAAAGCTTTCAGGTGTTAAAGCGATTTTGATAAGGTGCATCGCTTCTCTTTCTGCGATCGTTTCTTTCGTTGCCTTTTAGCTTTTATCAAAACAGTTAATCTCTGCGTTACTCGCGTTTTTTTTACTCTCCGCTTCACGATTGACGACAATTTGCTTGTTACGTTGGTACACAAATCTAGTGTGTCGAGATAAACACAAACGCACACACATTCAACAGTTTTCGCGTGCATCTTCATCATTTTCTGCTTCTCGCTTCAATCTTTGCAATAGAAACAATCTTTGCATTTTCAATTTCGCTAGCGCCAGCTCTCGCTCTCATCCCTGGCTCTCTATGCGCTCACTTTCTCGCTATCTTATCGCTCGTGAAGTGAATACACACAATGTTCAATGTATGTTGTGCAAAGTCGTGCTGTCGTTATAAATGGATTTTTAAAGCAAAATACGGTTTAAGCGCACAAACGCATAGAATCGAGTGAAAGAAGTGCGACTTGAAAGTTTTTCAACATTGAAAACATTGAAGAAGTTGTGAAAAAGAAGAGATGAGATGAGAAGAGGCAGAAGAGTTTTAAACTTTATTTTTAATGGACCAAATTTTCAATTTTCTGCTTCTTCAAGAAAACAGTTTGCTTTATGACGAGGCTAAAATTAAATTTTCTCTTCGGCCTCTTATATATCGCACTAGAACACTGCGTTTTTTGTTCGTTCACCATCTATCTATCTATCGCTATCTCTGCAACTCTCGGCGCACGGCGAAAGTAAAAGTTTATAAAAGTGTCTTTCTCGCTCACTCGAGAGCAGTGTGATTAAATGGGAAATGAAGCTGCGTTCGGATGAGATGAGAAGCGAAAAATGTTATGAAATGAATGAATGAAGACGATGAGAATGATGAAAGCGGCAAATATGTCCTCTTCCATCTTCTTTTTCTTTACTTTACTTCACTTTACGTTCTTCTTTCTTTTGCTCTCTGCTTTCACCAATTTGCTTTTAAAAAACGTAACTCAAGCATTTATTCAAAAGCAAAACAAATATGGATGGCTAATGTATGCCTCTACCGCTGCACCCTATTCGCCTGGCTGCTGGTTTTGCTTCCCCTCGCACTCACTCAAATTGAGATATGCAGTCGTTGTTTACTGCCCTTTGCAGCAACAATGGCTTCTTTACAGCTGCTAAAAATCTGAGCCAAGATTAATTGTGCTCGCTTTCCATTCTAATCATCATAATAATGCGGCAATCTTTCCGATTATTAATTGAAACGTAAAAGAAACGCCATCACTGACAGTAATAACAACCGATTCTGCTTCGCGCTGCTTTTTCATCGTTTTTTCGTGTTTTGTCCTTTACGCGAACCATGCAAATCGCTGTCGCTCTGCTCCAGATTTTAACCTTTCGCTGTGTTCACTGACACAATAATGCGACCCGAGAGAAACTTGCGTTCGCAGCAAATGGCTGGGCTCCAAAAATGAATTTCACTTTTATCGTCGGATACGCTTGAAAGTTTGATGAAGACTGATGATCATTTTCGGATTCAATTGGACGCAACTTCTTCATCGCCGCATTCATTCTTGTTGCATGTATTTAACTCTTTCCGCATTTGGCGGAAAGCGACCGATACTATGCTAATGGCAGTGCTTTCAAACTTCAGACGGACCCCATTTTTTCTCTCTAATATGCTGCATTTTCAGTATTTTTTCCGATCGAACTTTTGTTTACGGCAAAATGCATAAAAAGTTTTTTATTGTGCGAATTGCCAGTCGGAAAAGAGTTAAGTGAATTGCAAAAAACGAATGACATGGATTTATTGAATTGATGAAATGTAATGTAGAAGCAAATAGCTTGAATGTAAACACGCTAACTGAAATCGACAAAAACAGCAGCAGCGGCAGACTGCTGGTCGGATGCAGCGGATGAGTCGGAAGATGAGGTTTCGCTTATCTTAGTGGGTTCTTGCCTTTTTTTAGTACTCGTTTTTGGTTGCTATAACAGCATCTAAATATGTCATAGAGGAGAAGTAACCATAGAAACTTGTTAAGAATGTGTTGTGACCCCTTCTCGCTTTTTTTCATCCGCATCTCTCACTCTCTCTCTCACTAGCTCTTCATCACTGCTTCGCCTCCTCCTCCCCCTACTACTCTTGGCCAAAAAAACTACACTTGACTACGTTTTTTTTCGGAGGGGACATTCAGCGTTAATGCATTGGGGATAAAAAGCGAGCGAAGTGATGCAAAAGAGAGAGAAAAGGTGAGAAAATGCGAGATGCAAGAGGCGAGTCACATAGCGATGCGAGTAATCTCACCGACGTTAATAACAAGAGTAATAGCATTTCGAGCGAATATAACTAAACTGATGCTTCTGCACAAACTATACATTGAATAGTGCCGAAAAGAGAAAAATGAGACTCAGAGCTGCGTGTACAGTACCACCACGCTCTTGCTCTTAACTGCTGTATATGTGTAACACAAGCAAATGCAAGTTAAGCTGCAAAAGATGCTGCAGCAAAAACATATCGCTAATCGATAATTTTTTGCTTCATATAAATTCGATGTGCAAAAAGAAAGAGAAAAACTCATTTCATTTTTTACCAACAAAAATTCGGCCTCACTTTTGCGAAATTTTAATTTACTCACCGCATCATCCGCTTTCATCATCCCGCGTCGCATCTTTTCATCTTCTTAAGACGCTTCTCGCACTGTTTTAAAAGCGGCGATTAATTAATTAATTGCTTTCACACAAACGTTTAAAGCGATTTACTAATTAGCATTAATTAAATCTAAGTGCAAACAAAGCGCGCGTTTAGCTAGTTACAAGTTGAAAAGAGCAAATTAATATTGGTTTTATCGATCGTCGCTAAAAACCGCACACATCTCACGCATTTATAGTAGAAGCGCACACATACACCACTTCGTCATTGCGTTAATTATCGATTAAACGATGCAAATAACGTTACAAAATTCCGTAATTAGGTTAATTAATCAGTTAATCACCAAGTGTTACGACTAAATTCGATTAGCTTTTTGCACAACACACACCGTACACACCATATACACACTCTGCTTGAAAAAAAACTACACACCCTGAATTTGCAAAAAGCTTTTTAGTATTTTTCTCCGTCTCTCATTGAACATTGAGTGACGACTTTTCTCATTAAAAAGGGACCAAAACTTTTTTCTCTTCATTATTAATTGTGAAGCTAATTTTTTAGCATTTGCGGTAAAGAAAAAATTTCACTGCCCTTCAATTAATCACTTATTAATCTTGCGTTCATTAACTTTCGAAAACTTAAATTATGCTTTTATTTTACCTTGCTGATAAGCGTTTATTGTCAGAGAAAAGAGTGAATTCGATTGTGTGTTCTAAGTGTGCATAAACGCGTCGTTTCGTTTTCTCAAGTGTTGAGGTATGCAGTGAAAAGCGAGCGTGAAAACGGTGAGCAAAAAGCGATGCAACAGCAACAGCAGCATTTCAAAGTTTTTTCATCACACACAAGTAGAAAAGTTTTTTGTTCTCCACTGCTGTGTCTCATTTTCCAAGTCTGTGTTTGTGTCTCTGCTCTGTTTTCAAACGGAGTTAAATGGTGTTACTCCGCTTCTCTTTTTTGTGTATGTGTGCAAAATTCGGCGAGCGATGGAGGAGAAAAAACGAAGCTCGTCTCATCTGTCTGCTTCTAAACGCTGTGATCTCGTGAGGAGAGAGAGTCGAAATCGATAAATTTAAAATACAATAGATTCGGTTATATGCAATGCAAATGCACCGTCCCCCGATTTAGAACTCTCCCCTCCATAGCTATTCGAGAGCGTGTCGGGCTCGCGTTTTTATTTTTGCAAACCGTATGCTTCCGAAACGGAGGATAGACTTGGCGCACAAGAAAAACTAATTAACAGTTGGATGCAGCGTGATGATGTTTGTGAGCACAAAGCCATATTTTCGATGAGATCATGAATTGCGTCAGTTAATGTTATTGTTGCTGTTCGGAATAAGTTATGCAAGTTTCAAATATTCAACTTTTTCTCCAGTTCATATTAGCGTGTCGATAGATTGATGCATGCGAGTAAAACCGTTGCGTCGCTTTTCTTATTAGCGGCATCAAGCTTAACGTGGATTAGTTGATTGCCGCGTTTTTTTTTTTGAACGCGCTGCGAAAAGTCTCTCTTCTCTTCTTTCTTTCGCTTGAAGTTCACTATTCGGTTATTGTCGGACTTATTTCTCTCGTTTCGTAACAGGCATTAAGACGGCCGGTATTGTATTCTTGCTCGTATTAAGTGAAGAGAAGTTTTTTGAACACAAGAAAACTCTAATTTCGCTGCTCATCGCGAAGTAGGAAAGTGTCAGTCTTAATTCGCGAGGATTTCTCTTGTTTTCACGGATCTAATGTTAGCTGAAAAAGCGATCTCGCTTCTCTTCTCCTCCATTCATTCTCCTCTCACTTTCACTCTTTACTTTCTTTCTGTTTTTTGCCTTCTCATTTTCTCATTTCATGTCCGACGATTGAACACACAGCGAGCGAATGCAATTTATAAATGAAACTGAATTGAATTGTTAAAAGTAAATGAGTTGAAATTAATCAAGCAAGCGAAATGAGACGAGACAGATAAGAGCAGCGCAGTTTAGTGTCAGTCGAAGCTTGCGGTACCCGGCCGGTCGCAGCGCTCGCTAGCGGTATGTAACCTGTTGTGATTTATCGTTCGCTTCTCTCGCTCTGCTCGCTTTCGAGCGACTGCTAGCGTGCACGGCAGCAGCTAGACCCCCAGTCGGACCCCGTATTCCGCGTTTTTGCGAAAACACAAAGCATCGTTTTCAGCGAAACTAACGACGCTTTTATGCCATTTACAAACCCGAAGATTAAAAGCGAGGAATATTTAAGACCTTAAAGCATTTATTTGTTATCTTTAACCAAAACTGCAATAATATGCGAAGGCACACCTGGACCCGGCGAGAAGCGCACAGATTGATGTGAAGGGTCGTTTTTCGGAGCTGAGGGGGCAGCCAGCAGGGTCTGTAAAGGTGATTTACCTTTCCTCTCGCTCTTGATCGTTCTCTTTTCTGTTTGCCATTCATTCTCTCTCCTGTTCAGAGGTGTAAAATAATGTCACCGATGAACGAAGCTTCGGTTAGCTGCTTCGTAGACGTTGTTTCTATTTACGCCGAGAAAAGACAGAAGAAAACGCGGTTTAGTTTCCCACGATCATAAACTGCTCTCGCTATTTCTACTTCGCTTTTCTCTTTTCATTCTCGATGTTTAGCTTTAGGAACGAAGTGGAGAAGTGTACACCATTTGCTCCTATTTCTTTCGCATCACTCTTCTGTCCTCAACTTTTATTATTTATCCTCCATTTTTCTTTCTTTCACGAGCTCCAACCCAGCACAATCGCTCGCTGCTATGCATGATTTTACCTTAACTAAACGCATTCAAACGATGTGAACTTCTTACAAAAGTTTAGATCAGGCACCAGGCAGAATCGGAGCGCTAATAATGTTTGGAATTCAATTATTTTACCGCTGTAGCTAGTTTCCCAGACTGATTTGTGTCAAGTCAGTAAGTAGTTAATTTATCAAAGAGAAAAAGTAAGCAAAAATTAAAAAATTGGCGTTCAAACGAAAAGAAGAAGAAGAAGAAGAAAGAGGAAAATTAATATTTGATTAGACGGAGAAAATAGCCTTTGGACACAAATAAACAAGTATAAATTTAGCAGCCTCGTAATCGTCGTAAAGCAGAAGACTAATAATTTAAAATAATTTCTGGACTTTTTTTCGCGTTTTATCTGGCTATATCTCAATTAATCTCTCGCTTAATTTTGGCTCGTTTATGCGCAATGTTGAATCGCTTGCGAGGAGAGTTGTGCAATGTTTCGTGAACGCTGCGTTCGTTGATTATTCAAAATTCAGTTTAATTACTTTTATTGAATGAGCGCGAGCAATTAATTTTGATTACCTTTGAAGGGAGGCTAGAGGAAGGGGAGGATGAAGATGAAACGAAAAGGAAATCAATTGATTCGAAGCAATTAAGAAAGTCCAAGTGTTTTTTGTCGTCGCTTTTTTCGCCTTTCGCTCCGCTTCTCATTGTTATTCGCGTTTGTGCTCTCTTCATTACTCAATTGTGTGCTTTAATAATAATGAAGCAGATGTTAGTTAAGCGCAAAACAAGCAATTAGAAGCGCTTTGAAGAGCACAGAGAGACAGAGAGCGAGAGCAAATGCTGTGTAAATTAGCAATCTTTTTACTTTTCACTCGCTTCTCTCTGCTTTCGTCTCTACAACGCGTCTCCCAAGCTTTGTTTGCTTTTCAATGTGAACGCCGAATTAAACGCTCTCTGCGCTGCGATCTGCACTCGTCGCACTTTCATTCATAGCACACTTTAATTATCCTCTCATTAAGACGTTAAGCAGCTTCTGATTAAATAGAACACTTGTCTTGCTCTCGATCATCTCTCCGCTCTCGGCGTTTGCTTTAAACTTTTCGCTTAATTGATATTGTCGTCGCTCTTTTCAGCGCTCGAATTAAACAGAATCGAGAAGCGAACAGTAAAGTTTTATCGCTTTCATTTACTTCGCAATTAGAAGCAGCGCAGGGAAGCTTTTCATACGAGTAATTATTAGCGTTAAAATTTTATTAATGAACACAAAAACTTGTAAAATAAGCGCCGCGTATTCAAAATGTAATTAGCGAGTAGAAAGGGAGCGCGAGCGCCAGTCTTTGTTATACGCAGCAGCCGAGTCGATGAATATTAGTACAAAACCGAAGTACGTTTAATTATTGCGTGACTTCCTTCTCTTAATGAACGCAGCCTCCTGATTATTTCGCCCCAAACATATTCAAACACAGAAACTCAAAACTTTCGCCCTTTCAGCTTGCGATGCTTAATTAATGCCTTTCATTGTCACTGCCGCTGCAGTGCAGCCGCCGTCCGAGTTCTTCCTCGACAAACGAATTAATTTTTGCGATTGCAAAATTTGAGCTCGAAAAGCACCTTCAAAGCAAATGGCACCTTCAACGGCAATAAGAAGAAGTTAATAATTAACTTTTTTCACTCGCTTTCTTCTCGCATTTAATGTTCTCTCGCTTAATGAACGTTTTTTCGCAGGCTCCCCATTGTACTAATGTACTATTTTGCCCCTCCGCTATTATGCTATTCACTCATTGTTTTCGATTGTCGTCTTTGCAACTAATTACTTCTTTACATGTAAAACAAAAACATCGTGTCAACACTGTTTGCTGTTCCCGCGTAGCGCTCTTTGTTCGCGACAAACACAAACACACTGCGCACATGATATCATTTTTTAGTTTTTTCACCCTTTTCCACTCGCAAATAATAGCAATAATCGCAAAAGTTTCACTTCATTTCGTTAACAAATACGCACCGCACTTCGTCGAGAAATTTTCATAGCGAGCGTTCATTAGCAGCGAACGCACAGCCTTTTCTCGCTCTTATTTTTTCTTGCCTTGCGTTGCCTCTGTGCTTTGTATTCGCTCGTCTCTGTGTTTATGCGTGTGTATTTCATTTTCACGGTGCCCAGCTGCACGGTTTGACATATTATTAAAATACAATTTTGCGAGCTTTTTTCGTGTTCGCGTCTGAAAAAACCGTGGGGTTAAAAAGGTAGTAAATAAATAAAATAGCAACGTAATCAATATTGAAGTTCAGAGCAACTTCGCGAAAAGTAATTAAAGCGGAATCGAAATTGTTTTTCGCTTCGCTTTTCTTTTTCGCCGACAATTATTATTTTCGAAAAGCTGCTCATCAAAAATGTGTTTGTAATCAGTTTTTTTGCCGAGACGAGATTAGTTATTTAAAATTGCGCGATTAAAACAAGCTTTTTACTACTTCTCTTCCTCTCGCTAACAAACTTCGCAATTTTGTTTGTCCAACTTAACTTAACGTTTACACTGGTGTAATTCAATAGCGGCTCGCTAATGAAATGTCAAACCGCGAAAATTTTTTTCGAGCACAAAAACAGAAAGAAACGCACACAAAAAGTTAGCAAAAATGTTTATTTATCGTTAAATGTCCAGATGCATTTTCGAGCGAGAACCTGAGACGATATGATTTTTTGTGCGCGATGTAAGTGCGACAGTAGAAACGACGTGCTTCGGATGACCAGCGGTGAGCTTGATTTATGTTTACCAGTTTTAAATGTGCATTTAGACGAAGAAATGTTTGTTAGATGTGGATAGGAAAAGGAGAAAAGCTGCCCGGCCGAATTATAATTTCCAATTGCGTAAAGTTTTGTTTAAGCGAGAAGATTATTTCAGAAGAGGCATTTGGCCATTTCTTTTCTCTTTTTTATTCACGCAGCAATGTTTATATTAATATTTATAATCTGCGCGTTTTAAATGCTTTTGTGAAATTTGGTGGATGCGACGAGAGAGCGAGAGGTAGATTAACGCACACTTGCTGTTTTCGAACATTTTTGCTCTTCACTTCACATCACTTTTTGCGGGATGATTGGATGAGATACGTTGTTGTTATGTGTGTATGTTGTTACTGTTAGTGCTCGGTGTGAGCGTTTAAAAACAGGGGCAAGCAAGAAGAGAAGAAGCTCGAGGCAGAAAGTGAAGCTGAGCAAAGAAGAAGAAATGTACATAAATATGCAAATTAAAAGCGCCCTTTAAAAAAGGATGTCAAGAAAATTTCTTGTAAATGAAAATGATTGACAGTCCGCGATTCGAGCGCAGTTTCGCTCTCTTCAATTTTCACTCTTGCTTAATGCCTGCGCTGGGTTCGTTCCTCTCGCGAACTGTTGGCGAGATCGCAATCAGCGAAAGCCACCCTTTTTAATTCCTCCATCTGTGCACTTCTTTTCTTGCGCACAACGAGCAGCAACAAATAATCTTCACGTCAGGTATATTAAGCAGTGGAAGGGCCGCGGCTGCCGAGGGTCCGAGCGAGCGCGCCGTTCTCATTCGCGTCAGCCACAATCGCCGCGAACAAAACAATTCGTCTCTTGTACTTTAATGTCACTCAACTAATCTCTTCGCTTGTATGCATTTTCTCAGTTGATTTGCAGTTTCTCTCTTTCTCTCTCGTGTCCAGGTGTGCCTTACAGTCGAGGAGCTGATTTAAGAGAATGTCTCGCACTCGCTTCCATTCTCATTTTTATTTTGTTTGCTCGCTCGCCCCTCGCCCCTCACTCTTTTCTCTTCACTCACTCACTCAATCTTTCGCTCGCTGTCCCCTTCGCGTATAATATTGCGCTCGCTCTCGCTCTCACTCCGCGCCAAATGCCCCACAGTCATTTCGAGACGAGCATCTTTTCTATTTTTCATGCGAAAACAATTGGCAGCAGCGAGCGAGTGAGAAAACAGAGAAAGGAGAGGAGGAGAGAAGCCCCGCGCTCCCAAGGAGGTCGCGATGGGGTTACGCTTCACGATGGCCCCGGTCTTACGCTGCGCTCGCTAGCGCTACTTTCTTCTTTTGTAATTTCAAAGATTTGAATGATAATAAGAGGTAATTGTTTCCCCAACCTCTGCTCTGCTCGCTCTTCTCCTCTCATTTCTGTAGCGGAGCTAATCGTTTTTTATTCAAAATTTGCTGCTGTGCGCGGATAAGCAAACGGCGTGGATTAGTGCTGCTTCTTCCATTCTTCCAACTGCCAATGCACACACACGGCTCCTCTTTTATTCTCTGCCTTTTCTTTTCCAACTCGCTCTTTTCTTCTTCGTTTTATTGCACTGCAATTAAACATTTAGAACTGAACACACGCAAACACACTTCCCAACCTTTGCGTACGCGTTCAAAAACTTTATTACATAAGAGATGAAACTTTTTGCACAATGCCGAGCCGCTTTCTTGTGTCATACGAAGCAACGCGATGTTTTCGCGCGCAACAACACCGCACAAAACACCGAGCAGCAGCAGCCACGCAAGCAACAAGGGGCCAGAAGCGATGCGAAATACTAAAACAGATTAGCGAAAACATAAGAGCTAAAAAACCCGAGAAAAACTTTCGCTCTGAATGTCACTTATGTCTGTAGGCAAATCGTTCGCACACACACAAACCATTTCAATAAATCCCCTTTTTACATTGTGCTCACGCAGGGGTCCATTCTGGTTCAGCAGCGCTTCTCGACTCATTCCTCTCATCGCTGTGTCTTAGGCGCATTTTTTTCTTCCAAATGCGATGGACACAATTGCAAAACAAGAAAATCGTTGAGACATCGGCGCATAGTTTCGCGTAGCGCAGTTTTCAATTGCTTTATTTATTGATATGTCGTTATTTACGAGCTGCGAGAAAAATGTTTGCACTTTGTGTGAAAATAGCGAATTAGACGAGTATTTGGCCGTCGCATTTGTAGCAAACAGCGCGCTGCCACTGCAAATGGAATTTGTGTGTTGTCGAAGTGAAAATGCAAAGAAGTTGACGTGAAAAAATATTCTCAAAGATAAAAAAGATGTGAAAAAGAAATTAGCGAGAATAATGGCGACTTGGACGCTTTGTGAGCGAATATTATATTTCTTAAATTTACTGAAAATTTTGTGCTTAAAAGTGAATATTAATTACAGACAAAGAAAGAAGGAGAGCGCAGAGAGAAAAAGTTTTTACGACTGGAAACGAACTCCGGAGCGCCAGTAATTGCCATTATTGTTGTTACCTGTTCGCTTTCCTTTTCTCTTTTATATTCATTTCTCTTCTTAATTACAAGTCATTACAGATCCCGGATCTCCGCAGTTGCGGTTTACTACTTTTTAATCATTTTTTAACCAAATTGCAATTCTCGCGCACAATGAAACTGACTGAGTTGCTGCTGCTGCTTCAATTGCTCTCTCGTTCACTCGCTCTCCGCATTATGTCTGTCAGGTGTGTGTTTGTATATGCGTGTTCGTCTCGATGCAGCCTCATGTCACTATCAGCTTAAGAAAGTAACAAAATTTTTCGCTGCTTAATTGTTGCTTATCTTCGGACACAAACCGCAGACTAATTTCGCTGCCTCCTGACATCTCGCCAGTTAATTCAAACACGCAGCGCACAAAACGCAAAAGTCGCAGTTGAGAGCCGAGATGACGAGTAATTAATTTCGTCGAAATTTCGTGAAGCGTTCACTTCTCGCCTCTCTATTTCGCCAACTCGGCTCTCTTCGACTGATTCAAGGCTGTCACTCGCTCGATACGCGCTTTTAAATTTCGTACGAGACAAAAACACTCAATTGGTGGACAACATTTAATTGCCAGCTAATTACTCGCTGCAATTCGGTTGTCGCTGCAAATAGTTGCAGTGATTGCCTGTGAATCGCGAAATTCGAGCGAGCCATGCCTCGCTGTGAGAAATTGAATTGAAAATAAATCAAATTCTAATTTCCTATTTGCTTTTATTTCTCGTTGCGACTTGCAACTAAGAATTCGCTCAAACTGATTTCAATTATAGAAATTTGCGAATATTTGGATAAAGCGATGCAGTGGATCGCGAAGAGTGAGTGCGCGAGTGAGCGAGACGAATGAGTTAGCGAGAGCAGGTAAATGAGTGAGCGAGAGAAAGGGAGAGAGCGTGCAGCAGAAAAGAAGGTGGCGAGTGTCTGCACAAAGCGTAATCGTTCGCGAATGTGATTGCCTCCGCAGAAATGAAGCCCGGCGGCAGAATTCACTCCTTTTCATCCGCACTCGCATTCCAAAACTGTACGCACACCATTCGCTCTCTCGCTCTCCGCTGATTTACTATCCACGAGTCCACGCTTATGTAACCGAAAGCGAGCGAGCCGTGCACTCGAGTTGATGTTGTGGTGATGAAGATGAAGATGATGATAGTGGTGCGCGCGACGTGTAGAGTTTGGCACGTTGAGGCCGAGTGATCGCTATTATACTGTCAACAGCAGCGACCAAATCACATAATCCATCCATCAAAAAAGGCGAGCGAACAGCGGAATCCGAATGTGGGTTACCTGTGTGTTTGTGCTGCAAATGTGTGTGAGTGAGAATATATCGTTTAGCCTTGACTCGGCTTCGGCTTCAGCAACAACAATTGCAGCAGCAGTCACTCTCAATTGTTTCAGGTGAACGAACAGTTGTGAAAAGTTTGTCACCGGCGATGCTTCTTCGCTTTTTATGCGCTGCTATGATGCGAGCACGAAATTAAGCGAAGTTCTGTGTGTATGTGAGTGATAATCGCTGTGATTGCTGCCGTGTAATCATCGCTACGTGCTTTGCGTGATGCGGTTCCGCTCCGGGCGACACACATAAACACACTGTCAGTGGACTGTGGCTGCTGTGGCACTTGTCGCTAGTCGAAACTTTTTCTACTTCGCTTTGCTTTAATCTAAAGCTGTGATCTAACGTTTTGTCCTCTCTTTACAGAAACGAGATAACAGCGAACGAAGCGAAAGAAAGAAAGCGAAAACGAGTGCAGATGAAATAATGAGCGCGCCATGTGTGTATAAGTCGAGCAGCTTGTTATGTCCTCGTCCTGGTCATCGACAACCTCCACACAATCTTCGGTGACGTGGTTGTGTAGTCAAAACAACAGCAACCATTACGCTTCTAATTTATTTTTCCACAAATTCATCTCATTTTCGGAGTCAGAGTTACAACCAAACTTACTCATTATTCGCAGCACCAATGGAGTCAAGTATTACAACGCCATTATCATCATCAGCAACGACATTGTCACAAGCTAACAACAATAAGGAGATGACACCTCCGCCGACGATCGACACCGGACAGCAGCCGCAGGCACAGCAGCAACGCATCGGCGATTGCTTCGGCAGTCCGTGTTCAGTAGTCAACAACCCGTCTGATAATAAGAATCGCACGCCGCACTCGTCCGGCTCGGGTCGCGGCACGCCAGGCAGCAACTCTCTGTGCGGAAGTGATGTGGAAAACTTCACGGGTAAAATCGTCTACAATCCCGATGGTTCTGCGTACATAATCGAGGGTTCGGACGGTTCCGACGTGGAGTCAGAAGTCGGTTCGATCATTCCTTTCCATCACGAAGGCAGCATCGTCGAAAGAGCAGGTCCTCAGGCAGCATCCTCAGTTGGTAACAATAGTTCCTCTTCTTCCTCCTCAGCGGCCACCACGACGTACGCGTCCGCAATACCACAGGTCGTGTCCGCGTTTCATATATCTCGGAGCTCGACATCCGCACTTCAAGGCATTTACAGTGCGCTATACGGCGGGTCGGGCAGTGGCTTTCCCGCAGCCAGCCTTTTGCAAGAGAATCTGAAAGTTCCTGAAGTTCCCATTATGCATAGTTACAGGGTGTACACTCTGAAAGACAGCAACAATAAACTCAAGTCGGACGGTGCCGACGGCGAGTCAAAGGACGATAATAGGCAATCCGCGGACGAGAAAAGTGTTTTCGATAGTTCGACCGCTTCCTCCACGCCGACAGTGCCCGTTAAGCCCATCCTCATGTGTTTTATCTGCAAGCTCTCATTCGGTTACGTCAAGTCGTTCGTCGCGCACGGAATGGGAGAACACAATCTTTCGTTGAACGATGAGGAGAACAAATTGCTGCAACAGAAGAACACATCTGCCATCATTCAAGGAGTGGGCAAAGACAAAGAGCCGCTGCTATCATTTCTCGAACCGCGTAACCGGGCGCCGCAACCGTTGCTGCCGACGTCGCTCGCTGGTCTCGCTGCCAACTTGAACCAATTGAGTGCTGCCGCTGCCGCAGCTGCAGCCTCATCGGGCACGTCGAACGCGGGCGGCACGGGGTCAGTGAATACAAACTTGCATCAACAGTTCCAACAGAAGCTGGAGGCGGCTCAGCAGAGACTAATTGCCGCAGCACAGGCCGCGGCCGCTGCCGCTATTCGACAAGGGCAGCAAAGCTCAGTGACAAGTTCCTCTTTTAATACATTCACCAACACAATATCAAATACGATGACCGCTGCCAGCAGTAACGAATCTCCAAGACCATCATCAAATGAGTCTCTAAATTTAGTTTTACCAAAGAATTACAATGATGGTAATAATAACAACGATAGCAGTGATAACAACGAGTTCAGGTTAAGCAATCGTCTCACGCCGCCCAACCAATCGGGTGACCAGGACAATTCGCTCACACCGGAACTCGCCGATTTGGCCAATCTCGAAAAGATCGCAAAAGCAGCGGCCGCAGCCATACAGCAAGATTGCGAGAATCAACTCCAAATACCGGGACCCGCGGCCACACCGCAAACGACTCAATCACCTGTAGGTTCCTACATTGTACCTTCGATATCGCCGAAAAGCCCAGGTTCATCCAGTGTCGGTGCGGCCATTCCAACCTCATCTCCACTTACAATATTGCCTCAATCGTTGCATCAAAATTCGGTTGCAAGCGGCGGTTCACCTTTCGTGTGCGCCCAGCATCCAGATGGTAAAACAAACGGCGTCGAGTGTCCGAAATGCGATATGATTCTGGGCTCGTCGCGCTCGCTCGGCGGACATATGACAATGATGCATTCCCGTAATTCGTGCAAAACTCTAAAGTGTCCGAAATGTAATTGGCATTACAAGTATCAAGAAACGCTCGAGATTCACATGAAAGAGAAGCATCCCGAGAACGAAATGAATTGTATTTATTGTTTAACTAATCAGCCTCATCCGAGACTGGCACGCGGCGAGACCTACACCTGCGGCTACAAACCGTACCGATGCGAGGTGTGCAACTACTCGACCACCACCAAAGGCAACCTCTCCATCCATATGCAGTCAGATAAACACATCAACAACGTGCAAGAGCTGCAAAACGGTAACATACCACCTGAACATCTTTTGCAATCGCAAGCATTGGCGGTCGCCGCGGCAGCGGCAGCGAGCAAAACACCAGGCGCATCATCTACCGCACCGAGCGGCTCGAACGCTTCCTCGCCCGGCGTGCCGGTCTCTGGTCAAAATTCTGCTCCACCGGTGGACAAATCTTCGCCGGTGGTCGCCGCACCAGTCACTGCCTCATCGCAACCAGTTACTGCCCCGCAACCGAAACCGAAAGCCACGTGGAGATGCGATGTTTGCAATTACGAGACGAATGTCGCCCGAAACTTGAGAATTCACATGACTTCTGAAAAGCATACTCACAATATGATGGTTCTGCAGCAAAATGTCAAACACATGCAACAGTTGAATGCGTTACAACAAGCAGGTATTCTTGGTCAAGACCCAATGATTCAATTCCATCCCGGACTCTTCGCCGCACTCGCCGGTGCCGGTGCGCAACCAGGTCCTGGCGGTGTTGGTGCCACTGAGAATCTACAACCGGAAGCGGCTTTAGCTGATATGGCCTATAATCACGCTTTATTGATGATGGCATCGCAACACCAGCAGCAGCGAGCAATGGCAGCAATGATGCAACAGCAGCAGCAGCAGCAACAACAACAACAACAATCAGCACAACAGCAAAAGGCACTTGCGGCAGCAGCAGCCGCGCTAGGTGGTGTTAATGCCGCTGCCGCTGCGGCTGCACTCTCGGCATTCGGTCCCGGTGCGGGTGCTGCAGGCCCCGGCGGTCAACCGATCGTGGATCTCGAACATCCGGATCCGTCGTTACGTTTCGATTCGGTTCCGTATGATGAGAATTGCAGACAATTTCAGTGCTGTGTCTGTACAACGTACACATGTGATAGTATCGAGGGTCTAAGTCAACACATCCAATTAGATCGAACCCGACTTCGCGAAGATGAAGTACTGATGGCTGTCGGCGGAAGTTACATTTGCAAATTGTGTTCCTATAAAACCAATTTAAAAGCCAACTTTCAGCTGCATTGCAAAACGGACAAACACCTGCAAAGGCTGCAACAAGTAAATCACATTAAGGAAGGCGGTCAAAGAACAGAGTGGAAACTAAAGTATGTCAATGTATCGAACCCAATCCAAGTTAGGTGTAACCTGTGTGATTATTACACCAATTCAATACATAAACTGCAATTGCATACCACCAATCCTCGTCACGAGGCATCTTCTCGAGTGTTCCTACATCTTCAGTTGACCGAGACGTTGATGAAAACGAATGCGTCGATCAACAGTTCCGGTGAGCAGAAGAGTTACTATTACAATTGTGCCCTGTGTCAACATTCAACGCGTTCAATCATCTCTCTTCTTCATCACATTCATTCAATAAAGCATTTGCAAAGTGAAAATCTGAGGCAATTGAAGTTGCAGCAGACTTCTTCGCCACAAAAGACACTGGACGAAGAAATTCGAGAATTGTTCCAAGTAAAGGACTACTCATTAGGCGACAAAATTGTCTTCGCTGAAGGTAAGTACTGTCTCACTGCAAATTCAGTGTGCGTTTGAAGCTTGCGATTGATAAAACGGTAGCGATCGATATTTGCGCGCTTATCTCTTCCTCTTTTTCAAAACCCGATTTGGGTTTCGCCGGCTTTTGCAAATACTTTTGCCGAATCCTGGTCGCTGAGCGAACGCGTGTTCGAGATTAGCGATTTTGCACAGCATTAAATATCTTGCTTTGCAGACGAAATGACAGCAGGATCACAGCAGTTACTCGATGAAATGAGTGGTCAGTCGCCGGCATCACTACCTTCGACCTCAACGCCATCGAGTACACCGACCATTGATTCGACCACTGTGACCGATTCCTCTTCGATGTTAAAGCAAGCGTTGCTCGAGCAGCAAATGCTAAATGTTTCCAATACGGGACCACTGAAATCAAATACCACACAAGAAGCGATTCAAACTTGTCCATATTGTAATTATTCAGACTCTTCCGACGTTAAACTTCAAATGCACGTATTATCACAACATTCCAAGCAATTGCAGCAACAAACGCAGTCGAGAAAAGAACAGCAACAGCAACAACATTCGCATAAACAACAACAACGTCAATCGCAGCAAATGCTGTGTCCCTTGTGTCAAGAGGCGTTTGATCAAAGATCTAAATTAGAGCTGCATTTAATGGAAATTCACAACGTAACAAAAGAAGGTGTTCAACGGTTAATGCTGATCGTCGATCAGGCTGGAGATCTGATGACTGGCTTAAGCAGAAAAGATGATTCGAAATGCAACGATGACGACGATTCTTCTTCGACAGGAGCAAATGACAATATCGACGGAAAAAGTGACTCTGGAGACAGTAGCTCCAAAGAAGATTTCGATCAACAGGCAGCCAAATTCTTGAAACTCGGTGGCGGTGTTCCGGCTGCAGTTTCTGATAGGCATGTTTACAAATACCGATGCAACCAGTGTTCTCTCGCATTTAAGACTATGGAAAAATTACAGCTACACTCACAATATCATCTGATCCGAGCTGCGACTCAATGTGTTTTATGCGGACGAAGTTTTAGATCAGTGGAAGCATTGCAGAAACACGTCGAAAGTATGCACCAGGATATGACTGAAGAAGAATTGGATGTCTACCGACAAAGTTTAGCGAACAATCCATTGCTGCTTGGTAGTCGTAACGGTGGCGGAGTTTTAGATCCATCAACAACCGAATTACTAAAGAAAGAGTCCAATCGATTAGAAGAATTAGCCGAAACCGAAGACGAAGCAATGGATCTGGTCATGAATTGTGCTCAGGGTAATCGAAGCTCGACCACCACCCCACCGTTCGCAGGCGAGCAAAACGAAACCGGACATTTAGACGAAGCGACAGAAGTTGAAGGTAGTGAAATGAAATCAGGCTCTTCAGCGGGCGCTGCGAACACAGGCGATGACCCAAACTCATTGGAAGATTACCTGAATTCGCAATCAGTGGCAGAAGACAGCTACAATGACCCATCGCGCAAATACAAATGCCATCGCTGCAAAGTCGCATTCACACGCCAATCTTATTTGACTTCTCACAATAAGACATTGTTACATCGAAAGGGGGAAAAGCTGAGCTATCCGATGGAGAAGTATTTGGACCCCAATCGTCCCTATAAATGCGACATTTGCAAAGAGTCGTTCACGCAAAAGAACATACTACTCGTTCATTACAACTCTGTCTCGCATTTGCATAAATTGAGGCAAGCGATGAGAGAAAGTAACAGTAACACCGCGAATGATGCGAATACTAGTCAACCGACGATTTCCACATCGACGGTGTCGACGACGACGACTACGACATCGGCAGCAGTAAATGAGGTTACAACGAGCAATGGTACTGTATTGCCGGCAGTAGCGAATATTGGTGGAAACAACAGTTCAAACAATAACGTCAACAACAGCAGCAATAGTGATCTCGAGAAGAAACCTTTTCGTTGCAACATTTGCAAAGTTGCCTATAATCTTGGCTCAACCCTGGACATTCACATTCGTTCAGTGTTGCATCAAACACGAGCTTCCAAATTACATGATCTTGCAATTTCTGGTCAAATTGACTTAAGTCAACCGTTGATCGAACGACCTGATAGCCAGTCGTTGTCATCGTCTGAATCGTCGACAGCCAACAACCCACAAACGAGTACACCGCCGAAATCGACAAATGACCCGAAACAATTGGCGAACAGTCCGTCGCCGAGTTCAACGCCAAAAAGTATATCCGATCTCTCGTTTCCAGCTGGCCTCACGTTAGCCGAGCAACAATTGCAACAGCAGTTGCAACAGCAGGCAGCAGCGCTCAATCTGGCTGCTGGGCAACAACTACTTTTCGGCACTGCCGCCGGGGCCCAGCTGCCTGGTGGCGGTGTTGGTACCGGACTTCATCCATGCCAAAGATGCGGCGCCATATTCACCTCACAAGAAGCTAATTTACAGCATCAGCAGATATGCTGTTTCTTCGGTCCACCCTCCCTTTCAGCAAACACAGCACAATTGTTCAAAAATCAACAACAACCTCAACCTCAACCACAGCAACAGCAGCAACAGCAACAAGGTGTCAAAGACTTGACTTCACAACAAACTGCAGATCTGTCTTTGCGAACCAAGTATTACAATGCGCCCGTTTGCCGTACGAAACCACCAGTGTACAAGCATTTGCTCGAAACGTGGGGATTCGAGATCGCGATGCAATTCAACGAATATCATCAAAAACGGCGACGTCCGGAGGAGAAGAAGGACGAGAACGGTGGCGATAATCCTGGTGATGTAAAATCGGAAAAGAATAACGGCGGTGATGAGTGCGGCGGTGAGAAACGACGATTGAATTTGCCTGAGATAAATCGATCGAAGTGTAACATTTGTAACAAGGAGTTTTCTTCGATTTGGGTGCTCAAAGCGCACAAAGAAGAGATTCACAAGCAAGTTGTGCCTCTCGAAGTGGTCGAAGAGTTTGCCGAAGAGTATAAAAAAGAATACGAGCGAAGAATAGCGAGCAGCGGAAGCGAAGAGGATAATATCAATGCGACGAGCGAACAAGTAATAAGCACTTCGAGTACGCCTGTTACAACTTTGGACGGACAACAAGTGAATGCGGCGACTAATCTCACTCATCAAACTGCGACCTCGACCACGATGACATCTTCGACTGCGGCTAACGTTGCATCGAACGCATCAAGCGTTGCTGCAAATGCAGCGAGCGACATAAACGCGGCTTCTCAAATGGCCGCACAGTTGCAATTCAGTCAATTGCTTATGAGTATGGGTCTCGCAGGAATGGGTATGCCTATGGGAATGAATGTGCCGTTTGCGGCAGCAATGGGTCTTCATCCTCCCATGTTGCCGTTGATGATGGCACCCCATTTGGATCCGATGATGGCAGCGTTTAACCATCAAGCTGCGGCTGCAGGTCTGGTGAATACGAGTGCAGCAGCCACGACACCGACGCCACCAGCAATACCAGCAGATCCAACTTTTTTCAACACACAACAAAAGATTCTTCAGCAACAACAGCAATTAACAGCAGCTCAACAACAGAAACGAGCACGTACTCGAATCACCGATGAACAGCTTAAAATTCTTCGCCAATATTTCGACATCAATAATTCGCCGACCGAAGAGCAATTGCAAGAGATGTCCGAGAAATCGGGTCTACCATTAAAAGTGATTAAACACTGGTTTCGCAATACTTTGTTCAAAGAAAGACAGCGCAACAAAGACTCACCCTATAATTTTAATAATCCTCCTTCCACATTCCTCAATTTGGAGGAATACGAGAAAACCGGTGAAGCGAAAGTAATACCGATTGACGAGGCGTTGAAAGAGGTAAAGAAAGAAAACACCAAAGAGGATGAAGTGAAAAGCAAAGAGATGGAATCGGTTTCGAGCGCAGTCGACGAGACGCAAGTGAAACAGGAGCATCGCGATAGCTATTGCGATACCAAGTCCAGCTGCAAATCCGAGTACGATCTCACTTCATCCGATGAGGATGTCGGTGCAGCTATGAAGCGTGAGGACAATAAACAACAGCAACTACAACAACAGCAGCAACATCAGCAACAAGTCGTAGCCGCTATGAAACGACAAGAGCAAGAACAACAAGAGCAACAGGCGTCCCAAATTCATTCGCAACGAGACTCTTTCGATTATGCAAAATCACTGACTATGAGTCCGCATTCGGAAAGTTCTGTGAGTTCAATTTCAACCAATGATACATCATCTCAATCTGGACAGCAACAACAAAATCAATTGTTTGCCGGTTTGCCTGCGTTCGCTGCCGGTCTACCACTGGGAGCAAATCCGCTACAATTGGCACTCGATGCCGCACATCGATCTCAAGTGGCATCAGCCGTCGCCTCAACATCCAGCCAAAATCAACGCGAGCAATCGAATTCAAGCAGCGGCTCTGGTCCGACACCGGGTAAACGCGCGAATCGCACTCGCTTTACCGATTACCAGATTAAAGTGTTGCAAGAATTTTTCGAAACCAATGCATATCCAAAAGACGACGACCTCGAATATCTTTCAAAACTGCTGAACCTCAGTCCGCGTGTGATTGTGGTCTGGTTTCAAAATGCGCGACAAAAGGCGAGAAAAGTGTACGAAAACCAGCCGCCGGTCACTCCTGAAGAGGACACGCCCGGTAAATTTCAACGTACTCCTGGTCTTAATTATCAATGTAAAAAATGTATGCAAGTGTTTCAGCGTTACTATGAACTTATCAAGCACCAAAAAAGTTCCTGCTTCAAAGACGAGAATCCTTTAGCAGCGCAGATAAAAGCGGCGCAAGAAGCAAGACAACAGCAATCGGCATCGCCGGGTGCTGCGTCTGGCTGCGTGTCAAACTCATCAACGACCGGAGCCAATTCAGAAAAGTCGAGTAGTCAAGCTGCGAATCAACAGAACGGACCGTTTCGTTGCGAGAAGTGCAGTCTCGTGTTTCCAAGATTTGATCTTTGGCGTGAACATCAAATAGTGCATTTAATGAATCCGAATCTGTTTCCAAGTTATCCGCCGACATCGCCATTTGGCATACTTCAGTATGAAGCACAAAATACTAACGTGTCTAACGCAGCAGCAGCTGCAGCAGCGACAGCGGTTGCCACCACGCCGACCGCGACGCAAAACCAACCAACAATACAGCAACCAAATCCTGCTCAAAGTCCGGTCTCGCAGCAAACGGCCAGCGGTGCGGTAAAACGAAAATTGCCAGAAGATGAAGATTCGCTTGATTCGCATAGTTGTGCGGGTAGTCAATCGGGTACAACCAGTGACCAGCCGCGCGATAAAAGATTACGAACCACCATATTACCGGAACAATTAGATTACTTGTACCAAAAATATCAGATAGAAAGCAATCCTAGCCGTAAAATGCTCGAAAACATCGCCAAAGAAGTCGGTCTCAAGAAAAGAGTGGTTCAGGTGTGGTTTCAAAATACAAGAGCACGCGAGCGCAAAGGTCAATTTAGAGCACATCAGCAGGTAATACACAAGAGATGTCCATTTTGTAGAGCACTGTTCAAAGCGCGTTCAGCACTTGAGTCGCATTTAGCGACTAGACACGCGGATCAATACACCAAAGGTGATATTAATATCGACGCATTGCCGGACGGTGACCCGAATGACGAAACGTCGATCGAAGAGACGAAGAATGCGTTGACACCCGAATTGTTACAGAACCAAATGAAACAATATTATGAAAGCTCGCTCAAGAAATATATGGACGAATTAGGCTCGCAAGGCAAAGAAATCGCCATTCCTCCTGAAATAAGTTCAAATTTGAAAGCTGTACTAGAGAAGAGTCTCGGCGACGCTCCGCTAGATCTCTCGAAGCCAGTCGATCTCTCTAAATCGTTGTCATCTCTGAGCAAGTTCGGTGACGAAGATTGTGGCGGTTATCTCGATGATACGCGGTCGGAAGGCGGTGATGTTGAGAGCGAGTCGGATGATAATGTAATGGAAGGCGACAACGACTGCTATAGTAATCCGAATTCACCGGGACCGGGCTCGACAGCGTCGTCAGTCACATCGCCAACCATATCGAGTAACTGCGGAGGCGGTTCGAAGAACAGTCCATCAAGCCAACCGGGCAACAAAAGATTTAGAACACAGATGACAACAGTTCAGTTAAAGGTAATGAAATCAATATTTGCTGATTACAAAACACCTTCAATGGCGGAGTGTGAGTTGTTGGGACGCGAGATCGGTTTGCCAAAGCGCGTTGTCCAAGTGTGGTTCCAAAACGCTCGGGCCAAGGAGAAGAAGGCGAAGCTTGCCTTTGTAAAAACATTCGGCCAAGAAATCCCTGATAATCTCCCGAAAGCGCCTGAAGAGTGTAAAATATGTAATGTTAAATACAATTTAAAGTTTTCTTCGACGTCACTGCAGGATCATCTCTTCTCAAAGAAGCACATTGAAAATCTAAAGCTTCACATTGATAGTGTCAAGAAGTTCATTGAAGGACCAGATGATAGTAGTACAGACTTTCCTGCTGCTTCGTCCATCGTCATACCGCCTGCATTGCAAAGTGTAACTCAGCAGCAGCATACGCAGCAACAACAATCGCAGCATATCGGCAATAATAGCAGTCCGAACGCAGCGGCAAATCAATTGACTGTACCAAGCGATGAAATTCTCGAGAATCGATCGCAAAGTGCAGCTAATCTGATGCAACAACTGCAAATGATGGGTCTCGCCGGTCTTCAAGTGCCTGGTTTGCAGCAATCGGACAGCGTGAATATCAACGGTGGAAGTGGCACCAAGAAGACGCCAACAACGACAACGGCGGACGTTGCTCCAGCAGCGACCAAAGGAAATAAGAAAGTGAGCAGTTCGGACAAAACTAATAGTAAAGTAACTGATTCGGTGACAACGACTGCGGTGAACGCTGGCAACAACAATAATAACGGTAACGAGAACGACGCAACCGGTAATCCGTTTGCATACATGTATCCTGGACTTGAGAATTACTACGCGGCCGCCGGTGCCGCTGCGGCCTTTCTACATCCGACAATGTATAACGCGACCGCTTCGGCATCAGGTAGGAACAAATAAGCTTTGAAATTACGCATGTTTGTGTGTACCGCCAAAAGCGAACCGAAAAGCAACCAGTTGAACGAAATTTAATTTGAAGACGAATTCTGGTATCCAGAAATTGCAAATTCTGATCATCGTATTCGCAGCGCGAGTCTACATAATAATTAAATTCATTGTTGGTGCGTTCGTTGTGTGAAAATTGAAATTTTTTGAAAGTAAATTTAAAAAGCTACAGCAACAAAACAAAACACGGACACATGACAGATTTCAGTTTAATTAATTTAAATTATTTCCTAGTTTAGATAAGAAGAAAATTATTTTTTATTACAATTTAAAAAGAATTTTCCACACGAAATTGTTTGTTTATGTTTACTCATCTTTTGTCGCATGAAATTAGTGAAAAATTAATTAAATTAATTGTTAAAATAATAAATATAAAGCCAATTCGATCGACGGACGAAAGGTCCTTTTTAATATTAAATTATTGCAAAAATACAAACAAAATGCCCGCAGACGAAAGTAACGAGAGAAAAGAGCAAGATCAAAGCGAAATCAATAGCGGCTGTTTGAGGAAATGAAATACGAAAAGAAAAATTTTTTCGTTTCTTTTGCCGATTGAAAAACGTAATGAAATTAATTGTGTGGTTATTTGAACGCAAAACACAAACTACTACAAAACAAAAACCGAATGAAAGTTCCTATTACCAATTGTCGTGTGATCGAAACATTTTTAGATTGATTATTATGATAATGATAATGATATAATGAGAAGAGAAGAAGAGAAAAAAATGTTCTTTGTAACTAGAAACTTTTTTATTATTAAAAAGTCCCATCCGGACGAGAATTTTTTTGCTCTCTGCTACAAATCACAGTGGTTACATAAATTATTTGTAATAAGACAAAGCGAATTTTAAGAATTTTTTTTTCGGTAAACATGAACATCAAAAATTATAATCGAAATTGTATTCATTTCATTTTCTTGATTGTTTTTTCTATCACTGAAAACGAGAAAACAAAACGAAAGTGATGAACATAGTAATAATAACAGTAATAATTCGAGCAAAATGTTTTTTGTTTCTCTCTCATCTGCTGTCAATTATTTTTCACACTCATAGCCGTGATATATAAATAAATATCTGATTATAATTATGTATCATAAATTTTCTTGCGTAAATTCTTCTTCTTCTTCTTCTTCGTCATTTGCGTCGATAGTTTTATTATTTTTTTTTCGATGAAATTTCTCGATGAGAACGAAACAATAAAAGATGAAATCATTGAACTTATATAGAAAGATAAATTTACATCAACGCGACAAGTAAAAAATTTGAAACTACACTGTTAAAACAATTTTTTTTTAATAAGTTTTCAATGACAAATTTACCCAAACAATTTATACGAAACACAATTGAAAGAAAATTATACATGACATGACATGATTAATATTTTTTTGATAAAAAAAAGTGTTTGAAGCGAATACTAAATGAGAGAACGAAACGGTCGCCATAGCCACAATAAAAAAAAAACGATTGAGCACCTTGAGAAATTTTTAAAACTTCCTCTAAAATTGTGGTGTATTTATAAGTAAATAATATAAATAATAATTAATAACTGTAAAATGTATAAATTAGACAAAATCCCTGTAATGCATTGACTAATTAATTGAGCGTGTTTTTAAAAAATGAAAATTGCAAGTTTTTTGTCAGTATGTAAAACCATTTTTTACAAAATTGTTTTTTGTTCTTTGCCGTCACCATCACCAAATGTTTTTTTTCGATTCATGTATTTTTTTTGAATTAATTGCTCGTTTATCATTTTGTGTATAATTCAAAACACCGCTATGTTTATTTTTTAACAAGAGAAAAGACATTTCGTTTCGTTTCTCTCGCGTCGTCTTTTCTTTCGTTGTTTTCTCGATTTTCAATTTTTAAATTTGAGCGAAAAAAAATTTCACAAATTTTGTTTGTTTGTTTGTTTGTTTGTTTTCTTTGTATAAAAATAGCAGCTGAAAAAAATAATAAATTACCAAATGAATTCGATTATCACATCATCACTATCAAAAGAAATTTCATTTGAAAAATGCTGATTGATAGTAAAAATAAAATGAAAAATTTTATTTGTAATATAATTTCTGTCTGCTCGTTTATTCATTTCGCATATTTTCGAAATTTTCGTTTTGATTTATGTATTCGCTTATTTTTACTTTGGTATGCCGCTTTCCGCCCTTCTCGTCGCTTGTCAATATCGTTTTGCCCCGCGATTCGAAAAATATTCAGTTACATAAGTTATAAATTTAGAACTAAAATAGATTTTAAATAATTTAATTCCTGCGCTCATATTGTAAGTCTGGACCAACGTGACTAGCCGAAAGTTTCGCTCTCGAGTGCACACCGCATTAGTTTAGCGCCAGTTCGCTTGTCAAAAATGAAACAAACATTACAAATTAGCGGTTGCCTCACACATAACAAGATGTGAAAATACATATGCAAATACGATTGTTTTCGCCCTTTTCTCAACTTAAACTACCCTTAGCTTTTTACGCAACGTAAGATTTGCGAGCGAAAAACGCGAACACAAGAGACTCAAAGTAATGGCATAAGAAAAAAGTAAAATTGAATTATTTCGCTTGTCATCAGTAGAGAAGAAGAAGAGAAAAAAATTTAAATTCGGTGTTCATCATCAAAAACGGTCAAAATTTGCATAATTATAGATGCGTCAAAACACTAAACACGACTAAAACACTGGTTCCTCAAATTGTATGTGTTATCTTGTACGTATAACACATATAAACCTTGTTCATCAAAAACACATGCATCGCCAGTGCACTGAATACAGGGAAAACAAATGATCATTTTGATCATCTTCGCTCAATGTCTGAACTTGAAAAGCGTTAATCTTTTTTTAAACGAGGTGAAAGTGTTTCGACTAACACATTTTGTCAAAGCCAAACGTATCCAGAAAAAACGAGCAGCAAATTTTACCCGACAGCGATAAAAAACGCAACGGTCACATAAATATACGCGTGCGAACGATTTTTATTTTCCACCAGTTTGTTCGTGAATAAAAGAAGGCAAAATTTACAATTTTTAACACCACACGAGATTTGTGTGAAATGCCTTCAACCTTCTCGAGCAGTCGAGGCTTGTTGCGAGAGTTGAAATAACTCTTGCGATTAGCATTTCACTTTGCCTACGCTTTTAGGAACTTTGATAGATTCTCAGAAGTGTCGTCTGGTTTACTACGAACTCGGAGCACGCACAATTCCTCCATTTGCATCGGTCATTTGGTTCTTTTTGTTCTCTTCGGTTCTATTTTTTCTAAATAGCAGTTAATTCACTTAGAAGCAATTATATTAATTTTACAGCAATGCAACTAATAACTAAAGAATAAGTATTTTCGGTGAATAATGAATGCATTTTGTGAAAGAAAAAGCGTTTTTTGGAAAAAGTACAGCAGTCGAAAAAATAATGGTAATAAAAGGGGGCGAAAATGTGCATAATTCTCGGTTGTAGACCTAAAAAACCAAAACCAACAAAGCGATTATATTTTCTAATTTCATTTTGACTTCTTTCTTTCTCTCTCTCTTCTCTCTGTTTTCGTCTTTCTTTCTCTTAAAATAAGAAAAGTTTTTAAGAAAAAAAAACTGAATGGAAACACAGCCAATCGCTAATTACAGAGTATATACGTTAGCGAGAGATTGAAATTGGCTTAGGCACTAATTACGAGTAAGTCGCCGAAGTTTTCATAATAATAATAATATAATAGGTACAGGTTGAATGTGAAATGTATGTTTATGCGTTTGCGTTTGTTGTGTGCATATAACGCGTAAAACGTTAATTTCGGTGAGAGAAAAAATATTTTTAAAGGCCGAAATTGATTTGAAATAAATTGGCGAAAAGAATGAAGCCGTCCGAATACCACACACATTGATAGACAGAGAGAAAAAAGCTTAATTTTTTCTAAAAGTTAACTTTCTAAAGAACGAAATGAAATATCAAACAAAATAAAAGAAGTAAAAAAATTCTTAATTTAGCTAGCGAGTCTACAACGCATTGTAATACCTCTCTATCTCGATCTCTTCTCTCGCTTTCTCAATCTAATATTCTCTTCTAATTTCCGTCTCTTATTATCTCGTCTCGTTCTCTCTCATTCATGCATTCACTTCATTCATGTATCTTTGCATTTCGCTATGAGTTTGCTTTTTTTAAGAAGTAATAATGAAAAGAATTTTTAAGAATATTACAGGAACACGTTGCTCTACAACAATAACGCGAAAATTTCTTCTTCTTCTTTGGAAATTATTTAATCGAGCTTTTCTCTTCGTAATTCATTGTCAATTACTTTTTTGCGCCGAGAAAATATGAAATTTCGACTATTATTAAAATTGTACCTAAAAACATCTTGTTTTTCTCAGAAAAAGCTTTACCCAAACATTAAAAAAATACAAAAAAATAATCTCTCAATAGGTCTAATATTCTAAATCAGCGTGTGTTTGCAACGGTAGCGAAAAATTACACACGGCACATAATGACGATTGCCACACGAATTCGTACCCGGATTTCTTTAAATACGCGATATTTTGTGAAGCCACTTTTCACAGTCAAATCTTATAGATAAACGCGAATCAAACTTATTTGTTTATTATTTACTTTTATTACATCTTAAACACTTTACAAAAAACATAATTTCTAAGCTATTTTCCTTCCTCGTCTATTTATAAGTGGCTTATCGCAACTACAGCACACACACGTTGGTACACGCTTGCGTAATTTCTTTTAAAATTTTGCCAAAAATTAACTCTTCAAACTCGAAATTTGATTAGATTTTAGCAAAGTAAATCCTTTATTCACAATTCGAGCTTGACGCCATTGCTTTGAAATTAAATTTGTCAATGACGATTTCTTGTTTGCTTCATCTTTTTGATTGTTCTCTCTCTTCATTTCTTTTCTCGAAATTTACCTAACAAATAATTACTAATTGATGTCCTTGCTTACTCTCTTTCTCTCTGCTTCTATTTCTATTCGCTTCTCTACCTATTTATTAATTTTTATTGAATTTTGCTTGATCCTTAAGAAGAAAATTTTCGAAATTCCCGTTTTTACTTGATTAAAGTAATAATAATAATCGCAATCACACTGAATGAAATTGTTAAGAAAAGCGAACAAAAATCTTTCTTCTGATAATTGTGCATTGTGATCAAAGCCAAAAAATTATTCATGATTTTCCCATTAATTAAATTTTTTCGAACATATATTTAGCCAGGCAAAAAAAAATTTTAAATACAATTCCTTTTCTCGCCATTCGCAATGAATGCAATTTTTATTCATTTTTTGTAAAAAGATCTTTTCTCCCAAAAATAGATTTTAGAAAAATTTTTCAATTTCGCCCCTTTTTTGAAAATTAGTTTCTTTGTGCGAAATAAAAAACTTTTTTCCGAACGTTTTTTCTCCCATTATTTTGTTTAATTGTATTTTCTCTTTTTGGTTTGTTTGTAAAAATTAAATTAAATAAAAAATTTTTGATTAATTGACAAAATTGGTTTGAATTTCTTTTCGTGAAAATTAATTTCACCTCGTTTGATTGCATCATGTATCTGGCCGCATTTTAAAAAATTTCGCTTCATTATTTATGTAGTCGGCGCTATCTTTGAAATTCAAAATAAATATCTATTACCTAAGCGAAAACAAAATATTTTGTTTGACAGTTTATGCAAATGAAGCGGTAAGTATTATGCTGAAACGTGCAAAAAGCGAGGGCACGTGAAAAAGTTGAATAAAAAATGATTGTCGAGGAAAAAAACGGTGAGACAAATGGACGTTTGCAGCGTGTGTACGTGTATGTTGTTCTTGCGTATAATTGATTGTACAACGTTGGCTTCAAACTTTGAAAAAAGCAGTAATGAACTTTTTTTCAACGCCCAGAGTAAGACTCAGGACAATAAACCCGTTGTCCAGTATAATAAAACCGTTTATTGATAAAAACACGGTGAAGAATGCAGAGGCAAAGGAGAGAAAAAAATACATTTGCATTGCATTTGCAGCTGTCATTTTTCCAATTTTTTTGTTATCTAACTGCTGCAACCAATTGTGTACAGTAAAGCTACCGTACCGCACCAAAAAATTTTTCATAATTTTCATTCATTTTATTTTCTTCCTCTCGCTTTTGTATTAAACCGTTGCTTTGTATTAAACGTAACTATAATATATGTTTATAGAAGGAGAGAGAAAAGCAAATAAAAAACGAGAAGTCGAATTGTCGATAAAACTGTATAATTGCTCTCGCTTTTATGATATGTACACAGCGTTCGCTGCTTAAGTTCATTGTAGCGATGAGAACGAGAAAATTTCGGCTAAATTTTAATATGGAACAGAAGAAGAAGAAAGATGAAGAAAGACCAAGAATTATACAGTTTTGTAGTTAATTATTGCTTGTGCACTGTATTTGAAATGAGTGAAATGGAAAAGCGAGCGAAATTGAGAGAAAGCAAAGCGAATAACAGCGAGAAAAAAAGGAAAAAATATGTATAAATATAATCGCGGAGCTTTGAAAATATGAATAGCTTTAGCTGCCTGTGCCAGAACAATAGCTGCCCTGAAAATTTATGGATACTCTCTTTCTCTCGCTCTTTGCACAAAACCAGCGAAAACGGACAAATGGACGCTTTTACTCGCTCAACATTTGGAGCGTTTGTGAAAATATTTATGTTCAGCTAAGCACCATTTAGAATTTTCAGGGAATTTTTATTCTCAGGTAAAAGTCTATTTATAAAAAACATTTTTGTTTTAATTATTTCACTTGAAAAAAATTTCATTGTCACTGTCCATATTCGTTCAAATCGATAATTCATATTTTTAACTTTGATTGTTTCTTCTGTTTTTGTTAAGTGTTAAAAAATAGATTCATTAGATCATACATTAGATTCTTATTCTCTTTTACAAAGCTATTAATTAATACATAGAAAACATAGAAAACAGAGTAAGAATGCACATTCAATAACCGCTTTCATTACTATTCATTAATTAACCCGCTTTGAATAACATGCAAAGCACTAAAAATGCATTTTACCGTAATTAAGCGTTTTTTTTTGTCAAATGTAATTATGCATTCAATGTTTTCATTATATAAATTAGTGTTTTACACACGTTTTAATGTTGTCGCTAATAAAAACATAGAGAGCAACGAAATGAACGCAATGCAAAAAGTTCGCTCATTAATCGTGCCATTTAATTAAGCTTTTATTCTTCGTTATTAATTATGTCGTTCGTATAAATATTCACGTTTAATTTGCGCATAATTCAAACGACAACCTGTGGTAATAACACACACACACACACACAGCGTTGTGATATATGTTTTCGCTGAACAGCGAAAATGTAAAAACATTAATGTGTTCATTAAGGTTTAATTAAATTTTGCTCGCCAAATGCTGCTGCTTTTTATGATCAACAACAGATGCATGACTATATATTGTGCAAGGTGCTTATTAAAATTCATCGCCAATATCGCACGAAACACAGCGTTAAACGAAGTCTAATATTCTTTTCCTCTCTCTTTGTGAAATTATCAAATGATAAACACGTGTTTTTACGCGTGTTAATTAGTTCGAGGAATACGATACGCAATGTGTTCGTGTGCATTTTTCGCGCGTGTTTCGCATATATTTCACTTGGCAATAATTCATATTTACTCGTGAACGTAAGCAGCAAAGATGACAGGTAAATTGAGCGAGAAGATACTTTACTGCTTGTTACATATTTATCTACGAAACAACCCTTTTAATCTTGTGTGTATAAATGTAATATTTTTTGATTTAAACGTTTAAAACGCATTTATTTATTTGTGTGTAGCGAGAAAGCTGAGCTGACATTAGTGTGCGATTGAGTTAAGTGAATTCAAGAGAGGAAGTTAAGCGAAAGATAAAATGAATTGAAGTGTGTGCTTGCTGCGTATGTGTTTGTGTAAAAGAGCGCGAAAAGCGAATGGTGGTCAAACGTCGCGTACGGCAATCGCTGTAAACAGTGGTGCAGTTGTTGTTTTATTCTGCTTGCTGATAGTGAAACAAAATTTTTGTGCATTTTCCAGTGTGCAACACGCAAAGTTGCGATGAGAGTGAATCACAATGAGTTCGAGCACAAGAAATAGAAGATAGCGAACAGCGAAAGCAGTCAAATTAAGCTTCGATATTTTCGCTTTAACTATGGTCATTGTTTGAATTCAGCGTCAAAATTAAAATAGCTTTTTGCTTGAGAACTTTCGCTGTTTTTTAAGGGTGAGCTAACTTAAAACAAAATCTTAGTTGGAATCAAACCTTTAATTTCGATCATTTCGTGGCCTTTTGATTTTAGAGAATGAAAAAAGATGAAGCATTTCAATGGTTTGTTAACGCATCGGTGGCTCGAATTGTGAAAAAGAGAGGGAGAGAGAACTAGCGAAAAAAGTGAGTTGAAGAGTGAGGCAGAAAAAAGTTTTTTAGAGTAGCAAGAATAATAGGCCAGTGTGATTTCGTTCGCCAATCAATTGCTTAAAGATTGCAACACTTTTGCTCTCTAATTATTGCTCAGCTTCTTCATTCGCTTCTATTTTCTCTAGGCGTGAGCACGCTGTGTGAAAAAGGTGAGATGGGCATCGAAATAGAATCGAAAGTACGTAAACGGGTCTAATTTCGTTACACCGACATTGTTAGTGTCCTATTTATATTGACACTGAGTTTCGTTAACGAACAAAGTTTGTAAAAAATCGACAAGTTCAAGCAGTGAATTGGAAAAAGGGCTGTGCGATGTTTGTGTGCGCTATCCGCTGCGTTTTCGTGCTTCTCGCGTTTTTCGCTTTAAATTTTCAAACAAAGAAAATCGCGTTTCTTTCATTTCACTCTGCTAATTGTTTTGACTTCTTAAATGAGAATTTCGCAAACAATTTCTGTTTCATTCGTCTTTCGCTAAAATTATAACTTTGAGAAAATAATAGAAGAAAACGTTGAAATTTTGGCAAAAAAATTAAAAGAAAATTT
>NCKU01000335.1:8942-46514 GCA_003675995.1 Dinothrombium tinctorium | reverse complement strand
CTTGACATAATGCTGAAAACTCGAATTTTCAGCGATTTGCCAGTTCATTTGAAGCGTTTTAAGTTTTTGAGCGTTGCGTTTATTAATGGTTTATGTTGATAGCCTCTTTCGAACGCTTTTCAATGCATTTTAATTTTTTATATGATGTATTCGTTGTATCTCATAAGCGAAGAAAGAATCGAAAAATTGATTTAACCTCTGCAGCTTTTCGAGAGAGCGAAAACAGTAGCGAGTTTTGATAAGACTTATGGCGGTTTTTCGAGCGCTTGTTTTCTTATTTTTCTTATGTATCGTGTTTCAAGACGTGATAAGTTTTTTCGGCGAACATTCGAGTGTATAGAAATAGTTAAAGTTGAGTGCCTTTTAATGTTGAAGTTTTCGTAATAAACTACTCGAACGTGAAAAAGTATTCGCAACTCAAAACTCAAGCTAATGAAAGGTTATTATTATTGTTTCTTTATCATGAAAAATGGCTCGCATTTCGTGTAATAAAATTTTCAAAAGAAAAGCAAGAAAACGTTTCAAGTTTAAGATTGTTCAAACAGGTATGAACAAGAGTAGAGGCAATAGTTTTGCAAGTCCATTTATTGGCTCACAAATTCCGCACACATAAAATTGAAAACAAACGAAAGGCAATCGGACTTTCGAATTTACTTTTCATATACAGCTTCGAGAAATTAATTGGCTGTCTTATCGACAAAATGCATTGAAAAATGTTACTTTGAATGGCAAAGATAGGCAATTAATTATTCGAAGCCTGTAGAAAGTTTTACGTTAAATCGCATGCTTTAAGCGACGAGTTTACAAAAAGCACAGATCCGTCGAAATATTTTGCTAACTTATCTAGATAAAGTCTGTGCACTTAATTTTGATTAGGGTAAAGCGCATATTTGGCAGAAGTTTTGAGTTATGTTGTAACTATAATCCGAAACAATTTTCTTTCAACAGATGTTAGTGTGCTAAACGAAGCTGAACTAAATGAAAGTACATGTTAATTTGAAGTTGGATATTGTTTTTACAAGTAGGCAATAAAATAAACTCGCTTCTGAGTTCTAATGCTTGAAAGTGCAGTGAATTCAATGAAAGTAAAAAGGAAGTACCCTAAAATCCGCATATAACGCGCGCGTTAGCTGACGAAAAGTAATTTTATTGAGAAAATCAAAGGTGTTTGTAATGCGCGAACATTCAAAAATCATCTTCAGCTTCAATTATTAATTAACCTAACGAATCTGTGAATTCGTTCGAATGTAATTTTTGTAGACATTTCTTCATCATCATCAGGTGGAAATTCTACTAAATGAACTCTTCGCTAATGTTGTCTAAATATTTATGATTTTTTTTTAAATCCATTAACCACAAATTCGCGTGAAACGGAATAACATGCATTCAAAATTAATTGAAAAATCAAGGAATATGGAACATGGTACATTTTGTCACCTTAGCTTTGGCATGATAGATGTTAAACCTTTTCTTACCACACAAGTCCGAAAATTTAGAACTTAAAATTCCAATTTATTGGTATTTACTATGGCAATAAGAGATTATAAGGCGAGATGGGTATGATTTCAATAGTAGAATACTAAAGTGGATCCTTTCTACCACGGCTACCTAAGAATGCAGATATTCTAATCGTTGAGAAGTGGTTTTCAGGAGATTATTGTTAATTGAATTCACATTAGTCGGTATTTTATTTATGCTGCCGTAAGTGTAAGTTGCCGCCTAACAGAGATGACCTTAGGGGAGGTTTCACGCTATTCAACAATTGAAATTTAGATTTGCGTTATATGCGAGATTTTAAGGTATTTGGTATCTCAATGTATTTTGCTTGCAGCAAAGCTTCAACGATTAACACCAGAATTGATTAAAGTGATTTGATATGTTTGAAAATGGAGAGCGAAATGGGTTAATTTTGGTTAACAAAGAGCAATCGATTGCGCTTTGAATCGTGAAGAACGCGAAATTAGGATGGAAATGAAAAACAAATGAAGAAAATAAATTGAATGCTCGTCGAGCTGAGAAACTGACAAAAACTTTGGATTCGTTTCAAATATTTTTGTCGGTCAAAATAAAACTCGTTATGTTTGATTAATGCAATGAATGCAAGAAAAGTTCGCTATATGAAGGAAATGAAGGCGCAATAAAGGAGAAAACGCATAAAGCAATGTTTTGCATCGATTGCTTAAACAAAAATGTAAAAAATCGCTTCATTGTATGCGAATGATTTGCCGCGCTCACCGCATCCCAATTCATCCGAAGAATCATTGCAGTCGATATCGCCATCACATCGCCATTTGTTCGGTATACACGTACAATTCTTGCCCAAACCGTTTGCGATGCCATTTGTTCCGCAGGCAAATGTATCTGAACCGCAATGCGTGCACGGCTGTTCGCGAATCACGTAACCTATAAAAATGGAAGAGAAAAAGGGTGAGAGCTGCGTTTTCGACGTTGGCGCTGCGAACGCGGCGACTTGAGATTGCAGAGCTTGTCGAACACATGTCAATTAATTTATTTACTTTATGAAGTTAACAATGTGCGTAACTTTTAATTGAATTGCGAGGCTAAGTCGCAAAAATCTCTTGATTGATAATTGATTCGCTGTGTCTCACGCGACGTACGCAGAGCACACAAATTGCAGTTTCCTCCGTAGGAAGGAAACGGAGAGAGAAGTCAAGCATGCATTGAATTGCGTTTCATTACTTTACTAAATCTAGCGAACAATGTTCAACATTTACTATCTTTTCTCTCTCTTTCTCTCTCACTCACTCGCTCACTTTTTCCTACTTCAATTCTGCCTCTCAAATTAAGCAATCATTTCCAAGAGCATTCTTTAAGTTCGATTTTCTCGCTTCGCAGAGAAGATGAGCATAATAAAACTAAAAGTTTGCATATTTTTGCATTCTTTTGTGAGCTAAATAACTGTTTTTCGTAAAAAATTCTTGAAAGGCGAGCGAAGGAATGCTTCTTGCTTGCCTTCATTCTATCTTTACAACGCTCTTTTGTTGCCAATGTTTCTGTTCGCCTCGAATAACTCTTCTCCGCATTACACCTCTGCATTGCAACTCTGCATTCGCTTTGCTTGCGCTTTCGCTGAATTACACTCGAATTCAAGCGTGGCTTCAATCAAATTTCCAATGTGAATATCAATGATGATTGATTTCTGAATTAATTTCACTCGAATCAGTGCTTCGCCTCAAATAAACATAATACTCAAGTTGTGGAGTATTTAACTTTTGCATTAATCCACTGGCCATGCATCATCTCAGGCACTCGTTGTTATGCATTTTATTCGAGTTTGCTTCGATTACGACAGCATTGAAAAAGAGTAAAAATATCGATCACGAGGAAGAAAAAGCAATTTTTTATTTGCTTGCTTACTTTATTTGGTGGATGCTCATCGCAATTATATTTGTCATAAAGAAACTTTGACTTAATAAATTGAATGCATCGCTATTGTCGAAAGTTTTTTGTGCTTCCATATTGTTAAAAGCAAATATTTTATGAAAAGATTTAAGAGACCCGAAATTTGATAAATCATTTCACCAATAGTGGGAAGTCGATAAAGATCGAAACAGATTTTTGATTGTCATTTCAAAAGTAATTTCGTAACTTTAATAACGAATATAAAAGTCAGACAGATGTGATTTAAATATCGTATTTTAATCAAATTTAATTTCTTCTTTGTTATTTTATTCATTTTAGCAATAAAGCGCAAGTCAGCTAAACTTTTTCGATCAAGCGTTGTTTTCATAATATTTCGCTAAAATCAATCGGAAAAAGAGATAAAAATACACAACGAACAAAAGTAAAATATGTAATCTTAATTAAATTTTAATATTTTGTAAAGAGCAGGCGCTATATTGTCAATTTGAATTTTTGAAAAACAAAACTATAATTTTCGAAAAATTGAAATGAAGAAGTGAAATGTTCAATCTTCGCACTGTGCGTGAATAAATATTAACTAAGTTTTGCTCATTTTCAATAAATCGATATTTTCAAAACTCATTTTCGCATAAATAATAACTTTAAAAATAAAAACATAGGCGCACTTATGGCCACATTAAAATGCTATCTTTTTCATTTATAACTTGAATTTTCAATGGATAAGATAAAATATTAACGTAGCCACGAGTGCATTTATGCATAAAAGCTTCATGAAAGAATTTTGTTTCTACGATTAAATGTTCTAGAGCTCAAATTTGATTAAAATTTTTATTTGAAAAGCAGAATGAAATTGTTTCTAACTGAAATTTAAATAATAAATACCAAAAATAACATTTTTACTCTAATCGGATAGAGAATAGTTGTAAAATTTTAGTTTTGAAAAGAAATAATCGAGTTTCAAAATAAAAACAATCTTTCATCTTAAAAGTTGCGTATAAAAATTTCTTGCAATAAAATCAATTCCCAAATTCAGTTCTAAATTTTGTTTTAAGAAAATGAAATTCAAGCAAGTTAATCCATGCATTTTGATCATTTCGTTGAATTTAAATCACAAAATATGAATTTTGTTCACATGCGATCATCGATTATTTGCTTTTTGATATGTCAAACGTTGTATGCATTGAAATGATAGACGAGAGAATATGTCATTCATGGAAAAGATTAAAATTGATTTCCTTTCTACACTTGTTCAACCTTTCAATGCATTAGAGGAGCATTTTAGTAGGGCAAGCATTGGCGACATAATCGTCATTCTTGAGTATTTGCCATTCACAATGTTGTCACTAGAATTGAATGCCGGAATTCGGTCCTTTGAGAAGCTAAAACCGTCGTTAAATTCAGAGAAGCTTAGTGCTCAAAAATTTGACATCTCGTCGAAAGCCACGTTTCATTCGTTGAAGAAGCAAAACGCCAAACACAAAGAGGAACATTTTTAATATATTTTGCAAAAGTTTCTGACGCGAGAATAGAAAGAGAGTTTCTCTTTACAAAGGGATTTTAACGCTTTCGTCGTACCTTTATTCACATTCGCTCCATTCGTACTCGCATCAAAACAAGCTTATCAAACACTTTTGACATACGATAAAAGTCAAAAAGAACCAAAATTTCGCATCTTCAAAGAATTTGAAATTTTGCTACGAGATAGATTCATTTGATTAGCGCGAGTTCAAAAAAGCTGAACGAAATGTAGAGTAGATAAAACATTTTTTATGCAAAAAAGGCATTTGGAAAAAATGTTGAACAAATCTTTTTGTATGCATCAATGCGAAAGAAGAGCAAAACCATTCTCAAATGCAGTGAAATAATTTAAATAATTATTTCATATATGAACAATGAATTCACCGAAGAAATGTTTTCAACTTTATTCAAAAAACTCATGAGAATCTCAATTCAATAACTAACTCAATGGAAAAATTCAATTGATTTTGCACGTATCAAAAACTTAATGCAAACTTTCGTTTTGGAAATAAGAAGCCAGATAATAATAATAATGAATGTTCTCAAGGTTTTATATAGTGAAAAGCTTCATTTTACAGCTTGAAATGCATTTGCAAGCATTGCAAAAGATATTTTGAAATCAAACTCAAATTGAATATTAGAAAAAGGTAAAATTTTTAATTGGCAGTGAATTTTGAGAACCAATCACGAAGTGGAAGATTTCAATAAATAAAAGCTTAATCTACTAAGATGAATGAAGATTTGAACAAATTATTACTTCTGCATTTTAAGGCCGAAGAATTTCGATGTTTAGTTAAAATAAACATCGAACAACTTTATTTTAACTAATAAGACAGCAAAATAATTTTTTCTAAGCTATAGACCTTTCAAATCATAGAATCAATTGGTTTCGAAATACTAGGACTATTCGTTGATAAGAAGTGAAAGCGTGTAATTTAATATATTGAGGAGCAAAAAGTTATACGATTTTCAAAAACTTGAATTCATAAATTTTCGAAATGAAAGCACGAAAACTGAAAAAAATGAAATTTGTATGACTTAAAAATTTAATGCAAATCGATTTCTCTTATAAGAGTCAAAAAAGAGTTTCGTAAGATTTAATACAGCTTCTAAATCATCGTCGCTGAATTTTTCGCTCAAAAGAAGCTGTTTGCTTATATAAGCCATATTAATGGATGCCATTCATTTTAAGAATCAAAAAAATTTAACTGATTTGAAAATAAGCGATTTACATTAAATTTGATTCTTCGGTTCTTATATTGCTTATCAAATGTAGTGATTCGCTTGTGAGAAAGAAGAATGATAAAGAGAAAATGAAAATGAAAAGCGACGCATATTAATTTTGAATCTTTGCCTTTTAGTTTCGCTCACTGCAAAACGAAAAACTCAAACAATTTGCAAATAATTTTATTATCGAGAAACGTTTTGTTTTGCTTTTTAAAGAAATTGATTTTGCGATATGAAAGAAGGAGAGAAATTACTTGAAAAGTTTTGAAAAGAATTTGCATTTTAAAATGGCCTCCTTTCTCAACAGTTACTTTTTCGCTTAGGAAATCACTTTAAATTATTTTTTGATTTAATACAGAAAGAGAATGCATATGATTATCGCGTGATTTAGATAAAAGCGAATAAAGTGAATGGGTACGGAACAAAACGAGATTACATTCATTTCAATAATTCATGTAAATGGAAACAAAGAATTCTCTTCCTTTTTTCTGACTGATTGCAGATCATTGTTGGGAAGATAGTAAGAGAGAGAATGTGATAAAAGAGTGAACAGAGATGTAGAGAGAAGCAAGAGAACGATAGAGAGAGGGGAGAATAAGCGATAAAAGTGTGAACTGATTTAAGAGAGGATTTAAGATGCTGCTAGAGAGCGAACATTACTTATTGTCATTAACATCAGTGTTGGTGTGAAAATGATACGATGTGCTTTCCGATTTTTTTCTCTTTATCATTTTCACATCTGCAAGATTCTATTCGACGAGTGCAAAAATTTCGGAAATGATGTGTTTTCTGTTTGTGTTTGGCTGAATTCAAAAAAATATGAAAGAACTTCATCAAACATAAATTCATGCATATATTGAGCGTCTGAAGTACAAGAAAAAGTGATGACCGGATAGAATTCGTTTGAAAGAGTTCACAGATAAAGCAAAAAGACAGAAAAAAGATGTGCGTTAAGCGCATTTTACATCCTGCAGCGTTAAAAGTTGTTCGGGTGAATATGTGTATTGCCTTTTTAATTTGTTTTGCTCTCTTTCTTAAATTTAGTTCATATTTTTGAGTAAGCGAATGAACCTATGTGAGAGAAACGTTCGTAAACGGTCGATGAATGACACAATACCACTTCTCCTATCAAAGCGAAACATGCGATTTAATTAAGCTTCGTTTTTAGGGAGATTAAAAATACTTCCAAAGCGTGACATTAATGATTTATTAAAACATGTACGCGAAAGAGATAGAGATGAAAAGAGCTACACTCTGCTTCTTGCTATATTCGTTGTAAAAGATAATTGACTTCTTTTAATTTATTCAAAACTGTCTCCGAAAATTGCAACATTGCGCAAGTAAAATCGATCATTTTTACAATATTTTTTCCGTCACTCATAGAAAATAACTTTCCGTAGCGCTATCTCTATAAATTGAATCCTCAGAGACATTTTGAGCTTAACGAGTAAATATTTTTCAGAACGAGCTTCATTTTGTCTGTGATCGAAACAAAGTGTAATCGAGTGTTTCAACTACCAATACTCCAAACTTGAATCGTTTCACTTTAAACTTCTTTTTAGCTTAAAAGCGATAAACATTTTGCGAAATCATTTATGTTCTTCGAGGAAGACTTGATTCTTTTATTTTTCTTTGCTATATTCTGATTGAAAATTTCAAAACGCTTTTCGATTTTTTATGTTAAATGTTTGATTATTTTATTTGGATGATTTAGTCTTGAAAGCGATAAATTATTGATTCACAACAAAAAATCACGTTTGAATTTTGTGTACATTTTAAGCTAAATTTAATTAAAATTAGTGGTTAGAAATGACATCAATTTCGCTTACTTTCGGCAAAAATTTCTTATTTAAATAAATCATTTTTATTTTCTCCTATTTGATTTGCTATTATTTCTCATCCATAGCACTGAGCCGGAAAATATTTTTTACTGATGCAGATAATGCTATTCAAATAAAGAATCAAACAAACTTGATCTTTTCATCTACACAATCGAACAATCGAATAATCGAACAAGCTATGAATCTCATTGGCAAAAAAACGAGAATAATAAAAAGATTTAATGCAGAAAAGAAAAAATGGAAAATGAATTCTATCGCTCAGCAAACATACTCTCAATTCTCTTTTATGAATTGCTTTTAGAAGCGTTTGTATTAAAAAAGTGAATTAAGTGCAGTGCGAAATATATTTGAACGAAAATTTAGAGCAATAAGACATGAAAAAGCATCGGAGAGTATTTTCAATCAAATTATGAAGCAATTTGAAAAATTTTTCAGACGCTGGGTATGAAATTACATGGCTTTAGAAAAGTTTGTTGCAAAAGAATCAAACTAGATTAGAAAGCGAACAAAGCTGAAAAGGTGAGAAAAGCGAAGAATTGACAGAGAGCTAATCTGATTTACATTTGCTTTTTCATTTTCGCTTTACGTTGACACATCGAAGGAATGGGATTAGACGGCAGCGCGCAGAAGAGAATTACAGATAATTTAGCTCTTGCATTTTCCAAATTGATCATGCTTTCGTTTTTTCCTTGTTCGCGTTAAAAAATCGAAAGGAAAAAATTAAGATCAATGTTTATGGAAAAAGGCGAATTTAAACACGCAATTATATTCAGTGTAAAAAGAGTTAACAGGTCAACTTGTAATTGAAAAATTTATTTAAAAGATGCTTGTGTAATACACGCAATCAATTGTGATCAATGTTTGTATCTTTTGCGGCGGCGAATGATTTGTTATTTAATTCTTAAAGGAAACGCAATTTTTGAGGAAGAAATCGAAAATGTTTACAGCAAAAGCTTTTGTCACTGCAAACATTCGCATTTCTTACATTAAATTCTGCTCTCATTTCGACTGTGTTATTGTGTTCATTTTGAAGAAGTTCCCAAAGGAAAGGCAACGCGATACAAATTCGCTTCTTCGTGCTTATTTGACATGTGTCGTCGTGCATTCCTTCGCAGCATTAATTGAAGTGACAATTGAAGCTTGTTAACGGTTTATTTCAAATAGAAGCTTGCAGTCGACTTATTGAGCAGCGTCTGCGAATTACTGTTTTCATTAGCGAGAAAACCTTATTTTCGAAAACCGCACCATTTTTATTGATGAGGCAATTGCTTTTCTCATTTATTCTGTGTTCGGCTTTCATACCGTCAATTTCAACGCACATACAATAAACTGAATACAAAAGAAATTTGATTTTCAAAGATATGTTGTTCATCCGTTCGGCAATAAGCTGAGCCGAAATAAACAATGAAATGAACAAGAATTATGAATTGTGAATATATTAAGCGAAAGACACGTCAATAACAACCAAGTCAAAATTAAGTTGATCGATAAAATTCACAATTTGTCTTTCGATTGAGTGCTTTAAGAGTTCAGTGAAGAAACCTTTCTTGAGAGTAATCAACGAGTATCAATTTAATTTGCGTTTAGACGTGAAAATTTGAAGAAGAATTTGAAGCTTTTTAAATGAAAAATAAACATACAAGGAATAATACTTTAAAGAGATTTCAGTAGAGTTTTAGATGAGCTTGAAGAAAGAATGAAAATTGTTTGAAGTATTTGATGAGAATGGTCTTATTTCTTATGTAAAATTTTTCTTTTGATGCGCTCTTGAGCACATGAGCTTAACTTTTATGAAATTCAAAAAGTAGTTGATTTGAATCAAATGAAATTGCGTGGAAAAATTTAAGAGTGAAATTTAGCTAAAATAATCGATACATCTTTCACACATCGAAAATGAAAGAACGAATCAAATGCACCTAATGACTATGAGAAATTAAAACAGATGAAACAGACAAATATTAGCTGTAACTATAACTGTACTTACTATTACTGTTGTTATGCTATAAAAATATTTTTACTTTCGGCAAATCAACATAAGTAATAACCGATGAAAAGCTTTCATTTATTTAAACAAAGTCTAAAAGCTTTAAAAGAATTCACTAACACAGTTTGAATGAAAATCGGCGAGAAACGTAAGCCGAAGGCAAAGAAAACAAAATTTTTGTGAAATATTTAATTACAAAGTTCGCAAGTAATTATTGCCCCAAAAGAGTTTTAAATAGCTTTGCAACTTTTTTTTACTAAAATTTCATAGAAAAATCTCTGAAATCATTCATGGGGAATGTTTCTAAAAGAGAAAATTTTTAACAAAATTTATCAATTGAATAAATTTATTATAAAAAGGTTTATCGAACAATAATAAACCATTTTACTGTAAATTTATTCAATAAAAATTGCTTATCTTTATGGCGGAAATTATAAATCAACATGTAAATAAATTTCAAAGAGTCTGAACTGAGTAATTCGCGAGGAAAATAATGCTAAACAAATTTAAAAACTTTCTTTTCGATTTCGATTAGATTTAATTTGCAATAATTGTTTTTTAACTAAATGTTATATAGAAAAGGTGGAAACGGGATGAAAATGGAAATCCCAAACCGCCCCTACCCCGTGAGCTAAGGGCTGTCTCGATTCTAAATCCCATGTCCTGTCAAACCCTTTAACCCGTACCATGAGTTTAATCCGTAATTCGTTGAACTCTTTAAACCACAATAACTAGCGAAAAACACAATAAAATTGAAATGTGCAAACATTACAACGAATTTCATTACCATCACAATGCCATTGTTACAAAATTTTTTAAAAACTCCATCCCATTACCAACCATTTCCACGTCATTCTTTACAAGAATTTTAGATTTTTCCGTGTCTCATTTCCCCCTCTATTATATAGCGTAAGTTAAATTATATAATAGTTGCAAAAACGTGTTTCATTTTTTGCTTGCAACATTCAGAACTTGATCTTTATATTGACACAAAAATAAAAAACTTGAATTTAGTATTAAATTAGATAAAGAAAAGGAAAACATATTTGGCGAGTAAGTAGGCAATCGATTGTAATATGATTTCACACATTACGCAAGAGAGAGAAAAGTAAACATGATAAAAGCAATCATTTTTTCGATATGAAGAAAGCACTTTCTTCAGGAATCAAACTGATTTTTTATTGAAAAAAAGTGATTATTTTTTCACTTCGAAATCATCTTATCACTATAATCTATATGTTAGATGCATCTGTAATTTCCTTTTGGTATAGCACTTCTCATGTATATTTTATAAATTCTCGATAAATGAACACAGTGATGTTTGCGATTTATTTCCTGAATAAAGCTTATTTGAAAAGCTATTCGGAAAAAAGAAATCAACAAAATCTTTCAAAATGCGTCATATTAAAAAGCTCAATTTTCAGAATTGTTTAACGTAAAGCAATAACGATTCGGTAATACAATATACATGATAAGCCTTAATCTAAAATGTCAAAAGGTCGTTGATCTGCAAACATTCATCGAATATGGACATTGCTTTGTAGTGAAAAAACAAAATCCAAAAAGTTTAAGATGTAAAAAGTTTGGAGATAGAAAAACAAAATTTCTTTTCAAAGAGTTGATTTATTAGAACTTTTTCTAATAGTTATCGTCTTGTATTATCGTTATATAGCTATTTTTATTTCATTTTCGTATAGCCTTAATAACTCTGCTATTTTTAATAAAATGATCTTTTAGTTTTGATCAAGTAATTCCGTGCTTATATGAAAGAAATAAACGAAAATTCTCGTAAGAACAGACGCTTCATTCAATTAAAGCTCTCATATGAGAAAAGGAACCATTTAAACATTTTAGATGTTATTTCGCTCAAACAAGTTGTGCGTGGAGTTGTAATTAGACTATTTTTTCTATACAAACTTTCTGCTAATTTACACAAGAGACTATTGCGAGCTAAGAAGTGTGTAAGCTTAAAGAATACATTTACCAATTGAGAGAAGAAGTGAGATCTTGCGAAGTTTACGCTTCAAATAGTATAGCTACGGTCAAAATAAGTTACATGCTTTTAATAAAATACTGAGCAAAAAATTTTGACACTTTTTCACTATTTGTTCGTTGCTTATTTTTCGTAAATAGAGCATTTTTATGTAACATATATTGTTTCAATTAATCAAATCAATTAAGTTATTTAAATATAAACAAAAAATTTGCGAACTTCTTGCTTTTAAAAGTTCATGAAAGATTTACCAGCCAGCAAGTACAAATTAATAATTCAATTAAATTTACGTTGTTATTTGAAGTTACTGAAAAAATGTTTTAATATCATTATTTAAAAAAAAGATCTTAAAATTACAATCTTACAATTCGTTAAATTAATTTATGAAGAATCTAATCAGAAACAATTTTTATTTTTTGTTTTATCCGTAAAATATTGGTGAATCTTCTCCAGTTTTATTTAATTGATTGAATGAGTGGGAGCGACAGAATTTGCTGAAGAACAAGTACAGAAATAATCACAATAAATTGCTACTCAATAAATCAACGTTGATAGTAAACTGAAGCAAAATATGAAAATATGAAATATGAAACAAAGCTGACACAATAAAATTCAAGTAATAGAATATTTTCACATAATCAAACTCAATAAACGGAAAAGAGAAAAACAGAAATTAAATGCACAATTAATGTACGACAATGATCAAACTAAATGATTAAATGGGCGAAATACAAAAGTAATAATGGTCGTTGAAATCTCATATAAGAGTAAGTGTAAAATAAATTGCTGGTTCTGTTTGCTTGGCTTTGTAAAAAAATCAAACAATGGCGTTTCGATCGATGAGAAAAGATTGCAGTTCATTTATTATCAGTTTCTTATTTTTGACGAATCTTACGTTTAATATCTTCGCAGTCGAGTTTCGCTCGTCGAATTCGCGAAAATAATCTACTTTTTCGGCAAACGAATCGTGTTTCCTTTTATCTGGAAAAATAAATGCCAGCTTTTCACTAACAACATTAATCATTATCATTCTTTCATACTTTTTAACATAGGAGACTTGAGACTTAAAAGAATTGCTTTCTTGAATACAAATAAGCAGTAAGATTATATCATTTAGAGTCAAATAATTTTTGAAAAAATCGAGCTTGTCAAAAATTTGTTTTCTTTGCTTTGGTCATTTGGAAACTTGAGTTACTCTTGACGTGACAGTCTTGATCGAACTGTGATCGACAGGATTCATTTGCAATTGATTTTGTTATTTAATTTGTTTGTCACTTAAAATATGTTGACTGAGTACCTAAGGTTTAGTAATTATAACGCAAAAGAATTGATTGACCGTAAGCCATTGTAGGCGTAGGGTTTTAATCCACAGTTATCGTACTAAGTCCATTTGTTATTTTTAAACAAACAGATTGGATATTTATTAGAATGTAACTCGGTTGGTTCTGTGCGCTAGTGTTTGTTCTAAGCCAAAGTAATAAGCCTGAATCATCATGTGAATGGAATCTACTCTGTGTTTAGAGTTTATCTTGTCGATTGTCATTAATTGTTGATGCGGTTAATTATGGATACGAAATTATCATGATAGATAGAATAAATTAAGACGATATAGTCAACATTATCAATGAGAAACTTCTATTACGCTTAATGTTCATTTCCAAGCCATTAATTAACCTAACCAACTCAATCAATCAATTAAACTTTTGTCTAACAACTGATTTCATTACTTGTTTCAAAAATACTTGAAAAGTGGATTGTTTTAATCGATATATTCATTCTTAAAAAATTTAACCGCGATTTTCTGTGCTCTTATGACAAGTAGAGACTAAAAATAAAAGAAAAAACTCAATTTTACGTTATGAAAAGTCGTTGTAGTTTACAAGTGCAAAAAGAGCGCTAATGATGAAACTAGTTGCAGTAGAAGCAAAAAGGAACGAGAAAATAATTGCGAGTGAATGTCGCATAAGAAAAATTATTGATGTAATAGACTTTTATGTGCAAATCAAAAACAAAAGCGAGACTCAATACGTCACCACACAAAGTAATTAATTTTTTTTTTGTTGAAAAGTTTCATAAAACGAATTAGCGTGTCTCAATCATTAAACACGCGTTTACACTTTAAATATCGATTAAAATATCTCTGAAAACGTATATTGTAGTAGAATGTCTCGCTGACTTTTGTTATTTAAATTTTAAATTTTGCCATGAATTAAGCTGAAACATCTCCGCTTTTGTTACTAGTTTCGCACTCTTCTCTTTTTTCGAGTTTGAAAAGAGTGATTTTTTTCGCGCGAATTCACAGCAGGAAAAAGAGAACACCTTTAGTTGCGTGTTTGAAAGCGAAAGGAAATGAAATGAATTTAAGCGTGAATAAAAGCAGGAAAGGTAAGAAGACGCGAAATCGATTGAATATCAGTGAGTGCAATAATATTCGCTGTCATTCTTAATTTTTATAAAGCCTCTACTTTTTCGAGCGAACGATTTATTTTATTATCGAAAATAAGATTTTACAAAGTTTAGAGAAGTTCGAAGTAACAAAGATAAGAGACGAGCTTAAAAATCAATAATCTTTCTTTCGTTTTTTATACTTTTAAATAACGCGAAACTACGTAGAAATTCAATCAGTAGATGATTGAACTATAGGATTCAATCATTTTTAATGTTTAAATGAATGAAACTAAATTCGCTGAATAGAATTTTTGATTATGAGTTAATTTTAAGTTCAATCGGATTTTTAAATAAAATTGGAATTTATCAAAATTTAAATTATCAATCAACCATCTTTAAATTTATCTTCACCATTGCAATGAAGAGCTTTCATTTCACATCTTACAGAAAGTGTTTCATTTTTGCAAAAACATTTTCATTGAGGACTTTGATGTAAAAAATCTTTTGTTTCAAAAATTTTTTTCACTTTTCTCAAAATTATTTCAAACCATTTGTCGCTGAAAAAGTGGTTTCATTCGACAACTCGAATTTTATGAAACATCGATAATATCTGAAATTACTGAAAAAATAATTTTGAAAGTTAAATTTTGATCAGTATAACCAGAAATAGAAATGTTTCTTACGGAGCAAAGCATACTTTACTGCATGTCACAAAACATCATACAAAACTTGCATCAATTCATTTTGAAAAAATGTTTTAAATCAAAAATGCAATGAGTTTAATAAGAATATGAAGATTGGCTCTCTGTTAAAACATTTCTATATGAGCACTTTGTAGGTTTGAAGTCACTTTTTCGGCTGCTTACATTTTTACATTTGATTGTTTGGCATGTTTGCCACCATTTTAACAACTTCCTCACTGTCACAATTGAAAAACCGACACTAAGCTACTGAGCCATTTCGTCGTCTTAAACTCGATGATTTTAATTTTAGTCGTATGTTATCACTGTGGTATTATCACAAAAATTAATTAATTAAATCTTACACTACTTTGAAACTACGTTTTTGTTAATAAAACAAAATTAAGCATGTACAGTGTGACGTTTAATGAAATGCAGTGAAGTATTCTTTCAGCTGTAAAAAACTTTTTTTTTCTATCCCTGCTAGTAGATTGTTAAATGTGGCATTGAGAAAGTTAAAACTTGGGAAATGGTGTCTAAGCAATGGAAATGAAATCATGTCTCGTCCGATTGAGTGGTTTAAAAATTCTATTTTAGAGTCAGTTGAATGATCCAAATAGCCTGAGAGCAACAATAAATCGAACATACAATCTGTTCGGAAAATTGTCTTTTTAGCCACAGATTGTTGGACATCTGACATGGGAAACTGAATGTCATTCTTCTGGTATTATTCAACTGAAACTAAGCCGAATTCTCAAACCATTCAATCGTTATGTTTTGTAATTAGATCAAAAACTGATTTGAAATTCAATTTAATTCAAAAACGCGAAAATACTTTTGATCTTTAAAAGTTCAAAGAATTTTGAGATGAAAAGTGATAAATCAACAATTTATTTGAAGATTATCATCAGGATATTTTCTTATTTAGATAAAAATTCACATTTTTAGTCACGATTTCCAAAATTTTGGTTTTCTCGTCAACACATTTTACACTTTGCTGATCAAAGTTTAACTTTTTTGATTATTTTTTTCACTATTTTCAAATACTCTTAAAGTTGTTGAAATGAAACTTTTTGAGCGACAAGTGATGTGAAATAATGCTGCGAAAAGTGAAAAAGTTTTTGAAGACTTTTTTTTCATATCAAAGGCCGCAATGAAAGTTTTTTTTTGAAAAATGAAAAACATTTTTTGTAAAATGTAAGCTGAAATTACTATATCATCATTTAATCACTAAAATTCGAAAGCAGTCATGGTAAAACTAGTGTAAAATGATTTGATTGAATTGGTGTTAGAACAAGATCGAGTTAAATTCAGTAATGTTGTCTCTTTAATTTTTATGTAAATTCTAATCATATCATCCTGTCGGTGCAGATAAGTCGAAGAAAATGCTGAGGGTCAACAACCCACTCTGCACTTCGAGAGCTTTTTTGATCGATTTATTCTTATCAGAGAGAATAAGGCATGAAAATTTAATGGCGAGAGTATCAGTAAAAATAAATTATATGAGTTAGAAATTGTTATTCTCGCTAACAAGCATATATCTTCACGTATTTTAAAACACTTTTATTGATTGCAAAATTTCCACATCGATGAACTTTAGCATACGCTTCGAGCGTATTTAATGAAAACTTCAATTTATTAAAAATGTAAACCAAACATTTTAGTAAAGTGAAATTAACGAAATTTATAAATTTGTTGTTTCATTATAACGACTGTTCTAATCCCACGAAATAAGTTTAAATAAATATGTAAAAACTGAACTCTCATAAGATTGGTTTGGAATTTTCTGTGCTAAAGCGTTGCGAGAAAAATATTATTAATGTTGAAGAAAGCTTAATCTTGCATTTGAAAAATTTGAGATCAATTGGTGTGTAAAAATTTCAGCCTTAAATTTCAAGAAACTTTATTAAAAAACTTTTTTCTGTTTGGTCTGAAACTTTTTGGCTAATTTTCAATCTTTAGCCTCGTATTTACGTGCCTTATAACTAGAGACAGGAATTTTATGTGATAAAACAGGAGTCCAATGTTTTAGACGAGGATGTAAATTGCCGTATTTAGCTGGATAAGTGTAAAATATGAAAATTTTTCAAAAGTAAATAAGTCTAAAGCCACATAAATCACACGAATTTCGATTATCACAAAATTACATAATTCATTTATGGTCCTCTAATTTATTATACTTTCGTCGTGTTTTGTGTATTAAGTGAAACAAGTACTAAAAGAAAAGATAAAGATAAAGTGTACAATGAGAAGGATGTGTTTATTGAAATGATGAATGAAAATAATAGCAAATAGCTTTTATTCATTTTTTTTCGTAAAACGCTTTCCCTTCTTTGCCGTTAACTAAATTTACGCTCAAATGAGTAGAGAAAGCGGTAAAAGGAAAAGCTTATAAAAAAAATTCGATAAAAAGGATCGTTTACCTTATAGCTTAAAGTGTGTTGAAATGTTTACGTTCACGAATTTTTTAAATTTATTTGGCTTAGACTCTGTTTATTTGATCACGAATAATAAAGAATATTCGAAACAAAGAATTTGTTTTTGCAATGATTTTGACTTAGTAGCAAGTCAATAGGTTTTTTCAAAATAGATCTCAAAATAAACAATATTTAAGCAAAATAATGAATAAAAAAAGAAATAATTTGGAGACCATATGAAGACAAAAAAGAAATAAAGCGTGCTTTTGTTATCAAGAGAAATAATATATTAAACCCCAAACTTTTTTAAAGATAATAAGTAATTTCTGGATAAAAGTGTTCTATAAATAAAGAAACTCGCGTTTGAATTAAAAGTACGACTTTTTCCCGCTTTTCGTTGCCACAAAACATGAAAATAAAGCTGTTTCGAAACAAAATTATTGTTCAATATTTTTGTTGCAAGACGATATTTCCAAAAAGCGATAAAACAATTGAATTGCTTTCATGAAGTTAAAAATAGCGATTCATACAGATCGATTCACATAAAAACACCATTTCGCTTGTTAAAATATGAATTTGACCGAATAGAGTCAGAATGCAGTAAGCGCACCAAAAAGTCACAGTTTTAATTTAAATGCAAGATATTTAATGAAATAGAAAATTAAATTTTCACAAACAATCTATTGTTTCAGTTATGCAAATCAAAGAGACAAAATGAAATGAAGTGAAATTTCATTTCTGAAAAATGTTCGACTCCTCAAAAAGAAACTTCCGATCAGGTGCTAACAATAAGAATTAAAAACAATTAATTAAAGTGAAATTTACAAACAAAACCTTTGCAAAGGTTTTATCTCTTTTGGTGAGAACAAAAATGTAAAACCGTTCGTAAGATTCTTAGTAAGTGGGAACCAAAATGAGAAAACATTGAAAACAAACAATATTCGTAGAATCACTGGAGTGAAGCCTAGCAATTTAAATATCGATGGTTTTTCTTCAATCGTCATTAAAAAAGAGTAACTTTTAGGTGCTTTATTTGATTGAGATGACAAAATTCTCAACATTTTAATCTTTTACGAGAAAACTAATCAAAAGTTAATGAAACGGTAATGAGGCAAAAAGGCAAAGAGAGAACGAAATGCTGAGAAAGAGGCAGAACAGTACTCCCAAATGAAACAATTTGAGAAGTGATTGAACCATTAGCATTGCAATGAGAAGCGTTTGTATTTTCTTTTTGCTCTCGTTTATTTTTCGTTCTCATTGAATAAACGCGAAGCATAAGGAGCGAACTCTTCGCACAACTTAGCGGCAATTCAATTTTGTAAATTTGAGTTGAAATCAAAAGCGTGACACAGAAACAAAGGTTTGCGAACGCTTACTTGAATCGCACTGAATTAGATATGCAAATCGTTCCGCTTATTGCTTTTCATCTATATTTCGAACTACTTCAAACAAGTAGAAACGTAAATGCAATGAAATACGACGGCATCAATCACTTTCGCTCACAGAATTAGTTTTTCTTCGAACTTTACACAAACTCTGATAATGCAAACAGTGTTTTATAAACGGTGCGCGTTGAGAAAAACTTTTTAATAAGAAAGATGTGTTGCTTTTCAAGATTTATAACCGTGTACTTTTTCGAGTTAAAGCGCTCACGTTTCATACGCAAGTATCAAGTTTATTGCGCTCATTATTTATTGAAAAATCGCGACGTTTTTCACGTTACTTAGCAAATTAATTTTGATCGCCATTACAGTGGATTCACTTTTCTTTTCTCGCACCGTGAATCGCGAAGAAGTGCGAACAAGAATTCTTGCGAACAGCGATTTCTTATTGTGACAAAGGATTATTTGGAGCTCAATTGCTGTGAAAACTCGACACCGTAATGTGTTACATAACTCACATTATTTCGCACGTCCCTGTTTTCGATAACGGCGCGCTTTATCGCGCTTTACGCTACTCTTATGCAATTTGTTGCGAGCGAATTCGCTAAACTCAGTTAAGTAAAATTGCGTTTAACGAACACTTAATGCACTGCAGAACTTATACTTAACGCGTTAACTTCTTCTCTTCACTTACATATGGCTGTAATTCCTTTTAATTAAGAAAGCTACATTAATAACTATTATTATGCTTTAAGCGAAACACGACATTTTTAATTACAACAAAATGCACGCAAAAATGAAAACGCGGCGCAAGATCATTACAAGTTGCTCAAACTTTCAAATGCTAAATCGAAAGTTTTCCCTTATTCAAATTATTTTTGCGTTTTTCAAGTTTTTGTGTTTGAAGCAAAAATTTCAAAAAACAGACGATAGATAAAAAGGGATTTGATTGCTAATACATTAAAAATAAAATAAAATAAAATGTATTTGAAAAAAGATATCCTAGAATATATCTAGGTATCAGTGTCTACATTTTGTCTAACAAGAAAAGGCAAAGCTGTCGTCGACAAATGCTTTTGATCGATTCTTTTGCAATTTTTTCTTTATGCTGATCTTTTTATTAAACATTTTTGTTTGCTGTGAATATTCTATAATCTTTGATTTTTTACAAGCATATTCAAGCATAAAAAATGAATACAAATAGCAATTAAAATAAATTCATTAAAAAACTCAATGTTTTAAGTTTAAAGGATTTTATCAAAGAAATACCGTTGTTAATGGTTTTCAGGAAAAAAACAGTCTAAACATTTAGCAGCGTTGCTGCTTTTGTTGAAAAAATCTTATTTTTAAATTAGTGTTGTCTAAATATTTTAATTACTCAAACTAATTTGAAGAGTGTTTCCCAACTCCCCAGAATTTAATTCACGATAAAGTTATGATGCCGACATAGCCCGATCCCGTTGACAAGCTTTTGTCCGACTTGTTTGATTGTTTTGTTAATCAACAATAGTCAAAAAAGCGCCCTAGTTATTATATTTTATCTAATCAATTTTCATCACTAAATAGAGTCTTCATTGTTTCATTAAAGATGATGAACTAGCACAATATATTACAAATAAAAAAATTAAATACATGTTAGCAGACAAAGAGAGGTGTCAAATTTGAACAACTCTAGTAAGTTGGAAATTTTTTCAATAAAACAATAAACAGAAAAGGCAAAGTTGATGTAACCAACTGATGTTGGTTAGCCTTTGCCAAAATATTTGCTCTGCTTATCTCAATTTATATTAAATCATAATCCATTCACATCACTGCTTGTCACTTCTCTGCAAAAATCATTCAAATATCAATCAAGACGATAGTAACAAGTTTAAGTAAGATAGTAAGCAATTTTGGATTCGAGCATCGAGCGTTGTTTTTGTTTTTCATTGTTTTTTCATTTCCCGATGGTTGAAACATGTCGAAAAATTAATTTTCAAAGTCAATATGAAAATAAATTTGTGTTATTAATGTCAAAGTGTAAAGTTGCAATTAACTTGCAGCATAATGTATGACTGGTGGTGAAGACATAAAAGAGCTGTTTTTGAATTGAATTGTGCGTTGAGAGTCAATCGCTTCTTGTAAATTGCGCAATGCATTAAAACATCTTGAAAACCAAGCGAGTTCGCTCTGTTAAGCCCCCAATGACTCGTATTCTCGTTACATTCACGATATAGTTGAATGTCCACTTAATTTCTTTTCTAAAGTAAATTATTAGATTCTGTTCTGCTATGCGAGCTCAAGCTGTTTGGTCATTAATATTTAACTAGCGAGGTAAAAGCGGAATTATATTTGCTTTGAATGAGCTCGGTAATTTGAAAACATAAACATGGAAGAAAAGAGAGCGATTTTGCAAAAAAAAAGAGAAGCCAATTTGAAAGTTATTGCAGCCATAATAGTCTCGCGAATAAACATGAAGTCAATGACTCCAGAAAATGAAATGGAAAAGGAAATTAATCGAAAGTGAAGTTGAAGCAAAGCTTAATAAGAAAGAGAAGTGCGCAAAGAAAATAATCACAATAAACATCATAATACTGAAGCTTGATTTTAGGATTATGCAAAAAAGATGAATGCAACATCGCTTTAAAAGCGGTAAAAAGAAAGCAATACGTCTTGTGGCGTTCGCTTTTTAGGAAATGTCGTTGAGTGAAAAAAATTTGAATTTTTCAAGAAATAAATTTGCTTTTCCTTTTTCACTTGTCAAACGTAAAGGGTATCATTTATAAGTCGACAAAAGAAGACAGCGAAACTGCCGCACCGCGAGTCTTTCATTGATCGTCAAACTTTTTTTTCGCTTACTCAATTACAAAAGCCGTTGTTCACAAATAACAAAGAGCGAAATCAAATTTGAAACAAGCAAAAAGACACTCACACGAATACGAGTTTCGCTTTTGCAATTAAGTAATAAAAAGCAAAAAATTTTCAGCCTTTGTTGAAGAAATAAAATGCTTTATTTGCATTTAGATCATTGCGCCTTTCTTTACAGCTTGTTTTGCTTCTTAATGAGATAAAATTAAGCTTATCATTTTGTTAACATAATGAAGAGAATGAAAGAGAAATGCGCTTTCATTTCTGTTTCGCTTCTCGATTTTCTAGAATCAATTGACGATTCAAATTACCAAACAAAAAAGAGACAAGCAATCAAAATCGAAAAGGAAAAACCTACCCATTCAAATTGTTTTTTGAATTTTTCGCTCGTTTATCAAGCTTCGTATTGTTGAAACGTGAGGGAAAATAAAAGTGACATACATAATGAAAGAAATATGATATTAACTACCAACGAGGCAATGTTTTCGATCAAGAAACAATTTTTGCACATATTTTGTGTGAAGAAGCAACGTGTTTATTTAAATTAATGCGAACATTCGCTCAAATAATTTTTTACAGAAGTTATGATAAGTAGAAGACTCATTGTCGTAAATTTTTAGGCTAAAATATTCGCATTAAGAGCACTCTGATCGAATAAACAATATTAAAATTCTTTTAAGTTGGAAAATGAATTATTTAATATTAATTTCATCGAAATAAGTGGTTATAGGGCTGAAATGTAACGAAACCGGCTTATAAGTGTAATAAACATCGTTTGTCTTATGGTTTTAAAATTTTAAATATGCTACCAAAAAATGTTCTTGCAAAAGAAAGCAGAAATGAGCTTATTACGGCCGTTAAAAATGATTATGTAAAGTTGGAGTGCTGCAACAAGTTATGCGGCAAATAAGGAATTATTACTACTATCAACTTTCAACGATAAAATTCAGCACTGGCGTTTCATAGCTTCTTAAAATTAACGGCTTTTATATAAAAGCAATGATTAATAATATATTATAAAAGAAACGTTAAATAATTAAAAATGACAACTAGGGACGTGAATTTCGGTGCTGCACCAAAATTTTTGTTTTTACAAAATGCTTTAATATGAATTCATGAAGGAAATATATGACGTAATAAATGTTTTTTCTTTAAACATTTGTCACGAAAAATCACCAAATTTGACAATGTAGCACTAAATCACCTAAATTACAAAATTTGCACCAAATGAGCTCAAATAGATGGTTAATTCTTAAGAGTTCATATAAGAATTTTCTTAAGTTTAGGAACCGCGTTTCCATTTATAAATTCAATGGTCAAATATTTCAGCAAGTTTTTTTTTCATTCGAGATAATGGCGATGAAAACTTGAGTAATGAAAAGCCGAATTTTTTAGCAATTTAGTCGCTTTGCATCAATCGCATCAAAAATTTAAAATTTGTAATGAAAAACTTTCAAATGTTTGAAATCAATAGAAATAAATAATCATTAATCAATTGAAAGGCTGCTAAAATAAGCGTGAAGTAAACCCACTGCTTATTCAATGATTGTGTAATAAAATAATATTTTTCGAAGATTAAAGAAAGGCGATTTGTATACTTCAGATTAGCAAGTTGTTGTACTCAATTTAGCATAATTTTCACATTTCCAATGCTCGTGATAATAAAATTTTTGCGTTTGAGAACATCAAGTTAAAATTTGATCATAAGCAAATTCACTAAACAATAAAAAGCTCCAATCCCAGCATATTTGCAAGCATTTATGATTATTTTTACTTATTAATATTTTGACATTTTTTACTTTACTCGAGACGATTCCGCATTGTTTGCATTGTCATTATTGGAACTCATATAGGAAGCGATTTTGCTTGACAGACGAAACGCTCGTCTTGTTGATTCGCAGAAACAAAAATTGCGTCTAAATTGGAGAAGAAAACATAGAAACTTCAAAGTAATTTCATACGCGTAATTTGTTAAACTCCAAATTACAATTAAGTGTGTTCACTACGCAACAAAAAGAATGATGCAAGAATATTTATTAAAGTACGTTAAGCTTTATTATTTTCACTTAACTTTTTATTTTGTTCACTTTCGAGCGCACAAAGGATTCGAACGCATGGCGTTAAGATAAATGATTAAAGTTTAGTTCTGTAGCGCGAGTTAAATTTTTCGCATATTTTCTTTTTTTAATTTAAAAACTCAACGTGGAAAGGCTGTTGACAAGCGATTTTAATAAATTGATAGTTTTCTCGATTTAATACGCAAACGAAGACACGATAGTAGTGTTTGAAAAGTTGGGGCGAAAAATGCGAACGCTTTCGACAATTTGTTTTTATCTCGGCGCGAGAATCGATTTTCTTCCGGCCGTGTTTGAATTAACGCATGTATGAGTTTCGCTTTAATAAATTTGCACACCACTTAAAACGACCTGTAATCGAGCCGTGCGCATAAAAGCGAAGACGCGAAAATGAAAAGCAGCAAAACGCGACTCGTTTTAATTATTACACTTGAATAATTTCGGTTTATACTTTTCAAAAATGCAGACAATTTCATGAAGCAGCGAGCGCATAGTTTTAAATGCGGCGATTCATTTTTGTCGAAATTTGTTCAAAAAGCAAACAAAAGCTATTTTCATTGTAATCGTGAATGTACGCATAGCGACGCGAGAGCGATTTGTTCGCTGTTCGAGCTAGTGATGAAAATAAAAATTTGTGTGACTTGCAATTTGAAGCTATTAAACTGAAAGGCGAAAGTGAATGAGTTTAAAGTGAGAGCGAAAATAATTGGCGGACAAGAGCGAATGCGAAACTCTTGTTTGCTGCAAGCAGCGTCTTCACATTTTGATTAACAAAAAGCGTTTTTCTTCAAACTGTGCTCACCGCTTTGTCGAAAACAAACAAACAAAGAACGCTTTCATTCTTTTCGCATGAAACAAAAGTAAGCGATTAATCTTCTACTTAAGGCTTAATGGCAAACATATTTCGATCAAACGTTTTTCACTTCTTTAGCGTTTAATTCATTTGCTTTTACACAAAAATTTAGTTTTAATGAGTTAGGAAGTGTAGGGTAAAAGCTGAAAAGGAGATAGAATAAAATGATTTAAAATATTTCTTATCGTTAAAATTATTTTGTGGATCAAAGGAATTCATGTTCGGATAGAAACTTTTGACTGCGCAAACAAATTAGGATTAGAAGCGAATTAAAGCTCAGTAAAAATACAAGGTAATTATAACTATTTTCAATTATTATTTCAAATTGATAATTGATTTGCTAATCATTATATTTAATGTTCTACAAATTTAAAATTTTCAGCAATTAATTCTTAATTATCTATTAAATCTAAATTAGCTGGTTTCTTAATTAAAGAAGGTAATTCTTTTTAATTTGAATATTAATGTAATGTCATTTTATTTTATTTTGAAATTACATGAAAACAACTTTAAAATATCTTTGATCGTCTGCTGTAAATTGAAAAAAGCATCAGAATGGTAATATGAAAAATCGTTTCTCTATTCTTTACGAATATACCCACACATGAATTTAAAAGATATTCTTAACAGGCATTGTAAAGCCAGATTATTGAAAAATATTTTTGAAAATAAATTTTAATCAAAAACCGTCTTCAATTACTTTAGTCAAAAATTTTATTATCAAAATTGAAATTTTAAAGAAAGGTTTTTAGTTACTTTAGCATTCGAAAACAAATTTAAACTTTTCATCATAATTAAAATTTATTTAAACCAATTTTTAACGAAAAAATAATCTGATCTTTGATTGACGGAGAACAGACGAGTAGAAAATGCACAAAAAAAGAGAAAATATTCGATTTCTTTTTACAATTTTATTAGATGGCAAATGAATCCTTTGTCGGATCACATTCTTATATGAAACATAGAAAAAACAATTCTTTTTTTCGAAAAAATTGTTCTGATAACGGATATTGTCAAGAAATTGAATATTGGATTTTAAGGATTTCCACTTGTCATCGAATATTTCAGATTGCAATAATAATTTCAAAACAACGCTCGCTATTCAAAAGNAGTGATGTGAAGCTATAGTCTATATACAGTTTCATGCTTGTTAATTTGTTATCTCTGTGGTATTTCATAAGTAGGGCTAGAAAAATCGGCGTAGCCGAAAAATTAAAAGCTTGCCGAAATTATTAAATTAGTTTATCTTCACATAATGATAATTTATATGCAAAATTTTTGAAAATTCTATTCGCTGAAATCGCAGAATTATAATATGTTCTGCTAAAAAAGTACATATTCAACCGAAATAGCCGAAAGCATAATTATTTTAAATTATTTGTGCATGAAATATGTTTACTTGTTACTAAATTAATAATAACATCACTCAAATCATGTAGAAATCGAATAAAGGTTATGATAAAAAATAAAAATAATTAAAAATACTTTAGGGAAAAAATATTTTGCAGAATTTGTGGAATTTTGGTATATTTTGTGATTATCTGGCCTTGTCGTCATAACAATTCAGTTTCGATGAATACGAAACGGATTTTTAGTTTTAGACTGAAACTTTATTTTTGAAAAAATAAAAGTAAAAAATGGGTTTTAAACCCGAGAAATTACACAAAAATAATAAATTTAGGTAAGCAGAGTTCTAAGATGGGATGGGAATAGAGTTATCGATAACACATATGACGGAGTGGGACATTTGAATGTATCTAGATTATTGAGAGTGAAATGGAATTAAAATTAAAGACGAACGAATGTTGAAAAAGAGTGAAATAGACATTTCAGATGTGGTATTTATAAACATGTTTTCGCTATCATACTGGCAAGAACCGATTTGATATTTCTTTGCTGAGTTGTATTATGGCATTCAATAATTTAAATCTTTCTTGCCTAAAAATCAGCATTTTTAGCCAAGAGGATATTATGAGTGTGCATTTAAAATATTTATTTAACCAAAAAATTTTTTTTTTCTATCAGCCGAATTATAGGCCGAAATTTCGATATTTTTTAGCCGATTACCGGCTTTATTCATAAAATAGAGAAAATTAAAAATTTTTATTTTCGTTTTAGGAGTCTCTAAGTGAAAAACACGTTTCTCGGTGAAAAGCATGGTTTATAAGAAAAGCTGCTAACATTTAATGAAATTAACATTGAGATAGAGGCGACAAGAATACTTAAATTATGAAATGATTTTGTGACTAGTCCTTAAAAGATTTGATCACTGTTGAAAACAATATGCTAAAAGCAGAAAATTAAAAATGTTTACAGATTCACGCACTTAAAAATGTGTGTTGCTTGGAAATAAAAACCACTGAACGAAAGCTTTGTCAAGCTTCAAAAAATGAGATTTTTACTTTCTAATAATAGTATAGAGCTTCATTAGAATTAACTGGATATTTCGATCATTCAAATCAATTATTTCAATGTATTTTTGCTGATAAGATTGCTATAAAAATACAAGTAATTTTTTCAATTTCTATGATGCAGTTTAAAAATTTGACAACATGCTTTTCTTCGCTACTAACATAAAGTTAAAAAGGAATAGAAAGTCGCAGAGTGAAAGAATAAAATTCGCATTTTTTTCTGCTAAATTTAAAGTTGAAAATCTAAATAAAAGCTGCGCCTGGAAGATACAATTTTACAAATTAAATTTTGCTTTTTATACGTTTCTACTCCAAGAGACTAATATATGGTGAACAAACATTTCAAGCATTAACAATGCGCTTGAATTTGATAAGATTTGAATTCTTATCATGTGAACAATTCACAGAAAATAAAACGAATAGCCGGACACGAGGTCTGAAGAGGAAAACAAAGTGACCAACAATGCTCATCGCCAGGATGAAGCAGTCGCATTAACTACTTTTTGTTTTCTTAAGCATACTACAGATTCACATTTTTTTTAATAATCGAAAAGAGTGAGCTTAACTGCAAAGCACATGATGAATTAAGCCTCTCGTTGCTTTGCAGTTAAACTTACTTTCGATAATCGAAACATTTTATTATTGACTCAGTAGTACCTAAAAAATATAATTTTCTGTAGTTTTCTGATATGAATAGTACAATATTTCGTCATTTAAACTTGTATTCAATGAAATAAAAAATCAAGTCATATATAAAGTAAAATTTTAATCACCAAATCTACTAAAAGTAGTGAACTACTAAAAAGCTGTTGTAAACAGAAAAATGTAATAAAGAAGAAAAAAAATGCTTCATTAGCTGTAAAACGTTAATTTTTTTGTAGGCAGAGTAGTACTTCCTAAGAGGAATTTGCAACTAATTTTCTTTTTCAAAACATTTTGAAAAAACGTTTTAAAAAGTTGTAGCTATCGATAAAAGCAAAATATTAAATTAACTAAAAACTCGCGTTTCATCTTGAGCGATTTTACAAAAAACAAAAAACGAAAAGTTCAAATAAGCTTTGAAATTTGCACGAAACTAAAGCATGTTTTTCCAGCTTATAGAAAAGAACCAAACAAAGATAAAGCTTTTGAGTTAACATTTGTTACATGTAAACACTAACAAGCTTTGAATTAAAATACCAAATTCACAATGTACGACGTTTTCAACTTAACTATTAAAAAGGTAAGACAGAATTTAAAATAGTAAAGGTTAATGCGATTATTTTTCCATTAAAAATTTTTTAACCATGCGTCGGAGAAAATTTAAAACATAAACAATTATTAAATTTAATTTTTGGTTAATTGGTTAAAAAACTTTTAAGGCGCCTTCAACAAAAAGTTTACGATGAATTATGTAGATTCTGTGATATGCCGAGAAAATTTTTTCTTTTGGACAGATCGGAAATAGACTCTAACAAATCTAAAAAGTGAATAGAAATAATGAGTTGTTTGAGATTTTGTTGTTTGAATCTCTTTAACAAAGCAATAGCGATTAATCGGTTCGCTTTTTAAGTCTATGCAATACAAAGAAAAAGTTGTCAACGGTAAAATTATCGTTCAATAAACATTAAGTGCATTTCAATCACTAAATTAATGTTGTTGCGGAACATTTATCGCGGAACTTAATCAGTATTATTGCATTTGCCTTCTTGAATATTATATATTTAGTAGAATTAATCCTTGCTCAAGTTTACTTGTGAGTAGAGTAGATATCGGGGCCGGTGAAATAAAGTCGGAATCTCAACAGCGATTATGATTAGAAAAAATAATTTTTACAGTATTCTTTGTGTAAGAAGCTTAAAATTTTGAGTAAAAAAAGTAAATTTTTAAATAAAATTCGCAAATCAACTTACATTCCACAAAATCCACATTTAATCATTACGTTTGCCCTTTTGAATTAAGAGAGAAAATAGACAAAAGAAATTTTCTGTATTGAATAAACTTTCAATGTTTATGAGCGTTTATCATTTTGGAAGTGTTTTTCAACTGAAATTTTTTATTCTTATATATGAAAAATTATTTTTCAATTTAAATTGAATGCGATTGCGACGTAATCAAAATTCTTTAAGTCAACATATGAATTTTCTAAAATTTGCAGAGCTAGAATTCGTTTGTTAAACAAGTTCCAAGTAAATATAAATCAGTCATTTATTTACTCGATTGATTATAAAATTTAAGAATTATGACATAACTGTTCTTAACATGATTGAGGAATATAAATTTACGTGCCTATAATCTATGCATTCAATTTTTCTTGAGTGTTGTAGCAAAAGCGAAATAATCATAAATATTTACGGGAAGGTGAAATCTCGGCTAATTAAGCGAAAAGTTTTCATAAACTCAAAAGTTAGAGTAATTTAATATAAGCGCCCATTTAAAAGGCAGGATTATGCACACAAATGGGCGATAATGTGAATGAAAACAACGACTATCATACATTTGAAAAATTAGGCGAATGTAAATGGCGTATAAACTAAAATGGTAAACATTAATTTTTTACGCGTGTATGAGTGAGTTACTATCGAAAGCTCGAAATTCAATTTAAAACGCAGCTTAATGGAACTCTTAATGTCAAAATTTTTTATCGCTTCGTTTATCGAAAAAAGAATTGAATCCAATTTATATTAGATTCAAAATAATTATACTTTATGAAAAGTGAATTTGAATAAAACCAAGAAACGAAAAAGAGGAAACTTCGTTTGCTTAACAAGTAGGAAATAAATTAATTTTTTACCAAAGAGTACACATCTTCAAATTACATTTTTATTAAAATTAAATTTACATGATTATAAGTTTGGTACCAATTGTACTTTATTTTTGTTTCCTAATTAATTCAAATACAATCGTGTATTTTAGCGCTTAATGTATCTCACATTGCAAGTCACGCATGCATCTCATTAGTTTTTTATGACGAGGAAATAATATTCTCATTTCAATTTCATAGTACAAATTTAATTCTTTTTTTTCCAAATTAATGAATATACGCATGTTCATCACAGACGAAGGAGCTTATTTTCGCTCGAATTGAAAAGTGTTTCATTAAGAAAAAAAGTTTTATGCTAAATAGCAACAACACTGGTGCTAGTAATGAATAGTAAAGAGTTAAATTTGGAAAATTTATTTTTGAAGTAAAAATCACACCGCGTTTTTAGGTCACTTTCATTGAGCGCGAGTCTTATTTCTTGTTATTTGAACGCAAAGCGAAACAAACTTTCAATTGTCAAATAAACGTTTTCGGCGAAAACAATTGTTTACGCCGAGTTAAGCAATCACATTCAATCTTTTCATATTTTTCCTTTGATTTCCGCTGCCATTAGATTTTTATAAAAAAACGAACAAGCTTTGCAGTTATTCTCTCGCAGCAAATAATGGATGCTGAGAAAAAATCGCAAATATGTAATCGCAAACATACACATTGACTACAGAAAACATCGGATCCACATTAACAATGAAGCCATTTCCACCTCTTTTTTCTTTCTCAATTTGTTCGTTTTTCGCACCAAAAAATTTATGAAAGAAAACAACGTCTGCACGAGGAAATCAGTCAAATTGTGCCCATCGTTGAGTTTTGCAAGAAAAAAAAAATTGTTACAAATTTATGAGCAAAATTTTGCCAAAAATGAGTGATATTATGGAAAAAACGGAAAATTTTATTCTAATTATGTGACAAAAATTTTGAAATACAATGAAAGTCAAATGCATAAGTGTTGTCAGCCTCACAAAGAATTAAAATAAATTATAAGTGTTATACTTTATAACTTACTAGTCACATCACACATGCATTAATCTTTAAAAACGATCTGCTTATTCATATAAATTTATCCTCCGTAGATTAAAGTATAGGAATAATACTTATAAGGAAAGTACTTCTATGGCCCAATCTCGTGTTTCAACGAGACAAAAATAAAAGACATTTTTTAATTGATTACAAAAAGCGAACTAATCTATCAGATTTGATTATTCTATTATTAAAATGTTTTCTAGATTTTTATCTAAAGATGAGGATGTATCATATCCTCTTAATATCCTTTCCTTTCCTTCTATACTTTTAATAAATATTTTTAACTAATCAAGTTGTCGAAATCGTTATTATCGTTTTAAATTACAAAATAAATCAATTCAAAAGCTTTTAAAATCAAAAATTTTAAATGAGTAGAAAAATTCTTGAAAAAATAAAAATAAAAGAGATCAGAGCTAAATTAGTATTCAAACGGAAATGATTTTGCAAAAACATCGATTTTGATGTTTTTAGAAAAATAAACTTCAAATGTTAGGTTTTACATTGTTGTTAAATAGAAATAATAATAATTTTGTGGAAGCCTCTATGGCTTTCGCCTCAATCTTATTTTTAAATAACGTACTACCGTTTCAAAATAAAATGTTTCGATTATCGAAAAGTAAGCTCAACTGCAAAGCATCACATATAATTGAGCGTCTCGTAAAAGTTGCTTTCGATAATCGAAACTTTTTATTTTGAATCGGGAGTACATCTTGAATCTATTGTTAAAATTATGCGCAAACGGCACAATATGTGAATCGTCGTTGAAGTGAAAAACAAAATTTTTTGATTGATTCTAAAGCAAAATAATAGCTATCGAAATGTATCGATTTATTTCTTTATAACATGTAGATAAACTTTATACAGTTAAAGAAAAAGAAAAGTTTACATTGTTGGAGAAAAGAATTGGGAAAGCAATGAGAGTAGTGACTTCAATCTTTAATGCCTACAATCGTTAAAAAGTTCTGAAGTTTTTTTCAAAAGAAGATTGCACAGAACTTTAGTTTAACAAAGAAACGATAAGTGGTAAATTATTTTTTTCATAAACCACAACAAATCACAATTTTCATATAAAATAATTTAATGCTATTTTATTTGCACATATTAATATCACATGTGTAAAGTGGTTTTTTGAGCAATAATTAAACAAAATTTAATGAAAAGAGTGAATTGTGAATTTTATCAATAAAATGAGCATTTCTGTTTGCATTGACACTCTGATTAAACGAGAATCGAATATGTGTGAAATCTGTCAATTGAGCTGATGTGATGGCATAAATTAAATAAATTGTTCTATTTATAAAATACGCGTAGTAATGTGTTAAAGTAAATAAAAATGTTGTTATGTTATGTAATAGGAAAACAAAACCGAGTCCCCAATTTGTCGATAACAGAACAGCGAGCAATCGATATGTATAGCCACAGTCTACTTTTTGAAACAGTAATGAATCTATTGGATTAAGAAATAGTTTCCTCACTTCATGTCCCAGCACAAACTTCTTTCTGTTCAACTAACACAAAAGCAGTTTAGTTAAATTGTAATGAAATCATCAAATGAAAAATTTTAAAATAAATAAAACTCGATTTCAAATTAAAAAGATTGCATTTTATCATACTCAACGTGTATTCGATTAAAAAATATGGATAATCTTTGCTTTGCGCTGATAAGAAATTTTTAAAAATTTAGCAAAACATAAAATAGACAAAATTCAACTTTTGAACATGAAGAAATGGACATACACAAAAATGAAGTCGGCCTTCGTTTTTCTAATCATCGATCACATAAAAAGTTAGTTTGGGCAGAAGTTAGGTGGAACAGTCGAAAATCTTCACTTGTAAGTTTCGAAATTGCCTCATAGAATTGCTCTCCTTGTAAGTTGTCTTTTAAAACCTTAAAAACTATTTGTTTATGGTATGATATGTCCGAAAGTCCAATATGAGCTCGAACTATAAATGTTTACAAAGTTAAAAATATATTTAAGTTATTATAATGTAAATTTTTGAATATTTGAATATTTTATTCGATTATTTTTGGATAGAAAATCATTATAATGCTTTTAAATACTCAACTTAATTATTTGTTTTTGTATTCGATAGGAAAATTTTGTAAAAATTTATCGCATAATTTGCATATTAAAGGAGAATAATTGCATCTATAATTTCAATTTTGTGTTGCAGATAAGTCTGGAGTTTGATCAAAAATAATTGAAATAATGAATAATCATAATTAATCTTCAAATTATGCATAATCATCGTGAAATTTTCCTGAAAATGTAATTCTCTAAAGAATTTTTAAATTTTTTATTTTTCGGTATCAATTAAATTAATTCGAAAATTATTGTAATTCAATGATTATTCGTGGCTAAATTTTGTGAAAATATGTAACATAGCCTAAAATTATGTCTTTTATGTGATTTATGCTTTATAGAAGGAATTTTAAGAATATGTGTGAATATGTTTTTATGTGATTGCAAGTTTACTAATAATTAAAAATAAAACTAACTTGCTTACTTATAATAAAGTAATGATATAAACTAGGGATAAAAACTAATATTTTTCAGAAATAGTGAAGATAAAAAATGAAATTAAAAATATTTTATCACATAAATTTGTTACCATTTTTGTAAATGATCTAACAATAATTAAATTATGTCATAAAATAAGTGTTTGCAAAAGTGTTAAATGCTAGTGAAATTAAGGTAGATCTCCTCCTTGTGTTATGGTTCTGCGAATATGGTTAATGAGTCTCTCACATGACCGAAATTGACTTGATAAATCAAATTTTAATAATTAAAACGAATTTGAAAAGATTAAAATTTAAAAATAGATTTTAAAATTTCAATGCAATTTTTTTGTGTAATTTTGTGATGACAATGATAATCTAGCATATGCGATTTGATAAAGCTGATTTTAAATTTAAAAATTCTACACTAGCTTACTGATTTTTATATCAAATTTTCATTTATATCAGATACATTTGAGAAAAAATAGAAACAATAAGTTTTTTCATCATAAAATTTAACACAAATAATTTTATTTCATATGTAGAAACTAACTTTAACATCGACGTTTTCGCCTATTCAGCTCTTCTGGTTTATGAGACGATATCAATGAATGTAATTTGATTGTAAGGCATAAAAACAATGCGATTTACTTTAATTTTCTTATGATGTCTCTGTAATTCAATTGAATTTCATTTCAATCAACAATTGAATGAATTTATTCCGAAAGGGCCTATCCAACAATGCATATATTATAAGAAAGGCCCTTTCGGAATAAATTCATTCAATTAATCAAAAACTTGAGTGAACTTTGATCCAGTCGAAAAAATAGTGTTAACAGTCCATGTCGATTATCACAATAACAAGTAAACTAAGTGCTTTTGAGAAAAATGAATAAGCAATAATTTTATTCATTCTTATTAGGTTTGGTAGAAAAATGCTTAGTATTAATAATTTAAAAGTTTGTCATCTCCATTCAAAATTGTGGTCGTATAATAAATGTTTATTTCGTTTTTTGGTGTAAAAATGTTTGAATCAACAAAAATCATGATGTGAAATATTCATGATTAAAGTAATAAACGTTAAATATTGCAAGCACTAATACATATGTGAAAATATATGAATAAGCTAGATTCTGCGAATAAAATATTAAGCATTGAATCCATAAAGTGAAATGTTGAAAATATAAGCTGTGTCATATAAAAACTCTTTTAAAATATTGCTCTCTTTGACAGTTATAAATGATATTCTTTGTCAAAAAACGAGACTTATGAAAAAGTATTTCAACTTTTAATGCCAAATTCTTACTGAGTATGAAACTTTCTTCATAATTGTTCATTATCTAAGCAAATCATATTTGATTTCTATCACTTTTGAGCTGCAATTCAATTTTGTAAAAAGTAATACTAATAAAATAGAATAAAGAAGGCACAGAGAAATACTCAAAGGAATCTATGCAATATTCGCAAATAAAACAAAAACCATTCTTATTTTATATTCAGGCTACATTCGCTCAGAATAGAGATGCATTTTCGCACTTTTTTTTCGAGCGAAAAACTATTCTCAGTTGCATTCGTAAAGACTTGTGCAATTCGAAGCATTTCTCAAGCGATACGTACTAAATGTGATTGCCTTTAGATCGAAATGATTCGCGCGATATTTAGTAATTATTGATTTAGCTTGAACATTGTTTTATCAACGCATTCGTTTTTGCTGTATACGCTCAAATACAAGTCGTGAATCTTTTCGAATATGGAGAGCATACTTGTCGAATAAAATAACTACAAAATTTCATGAAAATGGAAATGAAATCCTCAGTTAGATTGAAAGAATAGCGGAAGATACATACAGAAGATACATGTATTACTTCGGTATTGAGAGATAAAAAGAGTCAGATAATAAAATGTTTGCCATGGTTACTTGCCTCTTAGAGACTATATAGCGATTGTGAGATGAATAGTGTTAAGTCTGTTAATTCTTCAAAAAATCTTTTAAAGCAAACTTCAGTGAAAGTCAACTTTTTATGATTTTGAGTAAAATGAAAGATTTTTGGACAAGTTTCTTTACTTGTTTCTTCTCACTCATTTTGGACACGAGTATCAACAATGATTTTATCAGTATAAATTTTTTCATTTCATCTGGAAAAACATAATTTTCGAACGAAGAGGAACATGAAAACATTTATAGATTGGTTTCTATTTTATTTCTTTTCAAAGTTGAAATAAAATTCAAAATATCTTATAGTCTCAGAAAAATAACAACGAAAGTTAGCAAGAAAAGATGAAAGAAACGACTAACGATGGACGAAAAATAAAACATGAGTGATGATAATAAAATGAAGATAAGCAGATTAACAATATGAGTCGCAAAAAGCGTGGTCCAAAAGATATGTGCAATAAAGTGAAAATATATAATTGAAAATGAAATTAGGACAAAAAAGTAAGCCTATGTATGGACGCGCCAATAGAGGTGTTTTGAATGGAAATTTGTGAATTGAATTTAATGTTTAGCTTTCACAATTCAAGTCGCACACAGCTTTCGCAGTATAGATATGCTTTGCAAGAACGAAAGCAAGTACCTGCATACTTTTTTAAATGAACATATTATTATGTTTATATTGAAAATTGCAAAAATAAACTTTGCATTTCTTTTGTCACAATATAACTTCTCACATACTACAAGCTGATTTTTATAAAAGTTGCCTTTTTTATTGTAAATAACATTTTTTGTAGTCCAACAATATTATGTGTTTTTAAAGCTTTAAATACGATTTCAACGATAAACGTTTAGAAATACTAAAAATGAAATTTAAGGAAATATTTATGCATTGTGAATGTTTTTTAGCTTCCTTGATCGAGATTTGGCTTTTTTTTATAATTCTCATAATTTCTGGCTTTTGATCTCAGACAAAAGTTAAAATCAGATTTTAAAAAAAAACTTGAGGAAATCAAATATTTATTATGTAAATAGAATGTAAATTTTTAGAATAAGTTCAATATGCAAATTTCACATGAAAAATTTTTGTATCAAACGAATCGAATCGAACTAATCGACTAATTATTTTTTTAATGCTTTTTGAGTCAGTTCTGTAAATGTAATTTCGAAGTTTGCGCGGCGAAAATTAATATGTGACTATTGCTTCATTTTATTTAAGTCAAGAACAAAATTAAAATTTATTTACAATCTGAAAAAAGCAATAGACTTTCAAAAAAAGCAATAAAACGAGAATGAAAAGTTTTTAATTTAGGAAGCACGAGTCGAGTTTTTCTTCTTCAAACATTCAGCGATCCAATTTTTTATTTCTGTTAAAGCTTTAAACTCGACTAATTCATTGCAATGAGTTATTTTTATTGCTCACTAGTCTAGAATTTAAGTTGAAATGAAAATTTTTTATGAAAATTTCTGGCTTCGCTACTTATTATTATATTTTTATTATATCTAATAAAATATATTATAATATTAGAGTATATTGGCGCTTAAAATTTTTTCTTGTTTGATCTGGCAAAGCAAATGAATTTTTTATTTTTGCTTTTGCTTGTTTGAGCAAAACAAATAGAAAGCAAATAATTAATATTTTCACGGTTAGAAGAGCAAAACGCATTACGTCGTTCGCAGAGATAATTAAATTTGTGTGTACGCTGATTTGGAACGCGTTTGATGTTCGATGCAAGAGTATATTCATAAAAATTAAGCGAAGCATCAGCGGTTCCCGACATGCGAAACGGCAACAATGAAACGAACGACGTCCGATTTATGGAGTGAAAACAATTGAACATAAACATGTCTCACTTGACGTTCAATGTTCGCTACTGTTCAAGACACGGAGAGCTGCTCTATATAGATAGGCTTATTTAGCCGCTCGATTTTTGTCCACTGCTACTCGTTGATCCGTGAAATTTAACGAAAGTAACTGTTACGTTGTATCCGCATCATTTGTAACATATTTTTTTGTTGCTCGCCTCGCGTTGAAAGGAGAAGCAACATTAATGGTCTCTACTTCAGTAGTAATTTTAGCATTCGCAAACCGTAAACCGCATTTTCAGTGAAACACTTTTTATGTGTACCACTTTCTTATTAGTGATTTGCGCGAGTATTTAACAGCGAAAAAGCAGAGACGTGAGCGTGGATCGAAATGCGACCAAGAGAAAGCGAAAAGAGTGCTTTGTTTATATGCTGCATACATGAAAATAATGAATACATCGAGAAGAGAAAATGGCTTCGATAGCGAGATTAATGGCTAGATTGGCAGTGGAG